>CM029367.1:32808695-32818695 GCA_017165825.1 Hepsetus odoe
GCTAGCGGTAACACTAGGTTTGTTTGTGAGAAGTGTCAGTTAGTTTCGTCTTTGATGGAGAAGTTGTCGGTGTTAGGGGAACATCCAGACTTTAATGAAGGCTAGAGAGTCAGACTCACTGCTGGCTGCTCTGGGTGCCTCAGGGAGAGTCAGACTCACTGCTGGCCGCTCTGGGTGCCTCAGGGAGAGTCAGCACGCCCTTAACTCCGGCTGTAGAGCCCTTGCAGCAGGGCGAGTTGGTGATGTATTGGCGACATAGCCATAAAGCCAGAATTCGTGCTGAGGCTTCCCTACCCAAGCACCAACCATCAGAGTAGTTTAGGAAGCCACTGCTGACAAACCAAGACCAGGACCAGGACCAGGACCAGGACCAGGCCACAGACAGAGAATTAGGCAAAAAGGCTTGTACACCAATCAAACACCAGCTCTAAAGCAAAAGATGCAGAGACTAGAACATAAATGGCGGCTGACAAAATCAGAATCATTCCACTGCCTGGACGGAGAGCTTCATACAATTTAAGAGGGCACTTACATTCGCACGCTCAGCCTACAGATCCACATAAATAGAGTCCAATAAAAATAATGCTAGATTTCTTTTCAACACAATGTCTACACACACGAAGAACCAGGAGCTGAAGGTCAGATACCTGTGATCTACAACAGCGATAATGTTATGGATTTCTTTAACAATAACTGCGATGGGCTGGCGACCTGTCCAGGGTGTGTCCCCCGTCCTTCGTCCTGTGTGAGCTGGGATGGAATCCAGCACCTCCCTGCGACCCCGCTTGGGACAAGCAGCAGAAAATTACTGACTGACTGACTGACTGACTGACTGACTCTTTTACAATAAGATTGAAGTCATTCAACAATAAATCCAAAACCAAACACCAAACCCAGCACGTCTGCTGCCCGATACAGATACAGATCAAAACCTCATATCAACAGAGAGGTGAGACTACTTTAATCCAGTTCTGCAGATCAACCTCATCTCAGCTATTTCCTCTTCCAGATCTTCTACTTCCATCCTGGATGCAGGTCCTACCAGACTACTTAAAGAGGTCACACCAGTAATAATCAGGTCTTTTTTAGAAACAGTAAACTCCTCTCTCAACCTGGGCTTCATGCCAAAAGTATTCAAAATAGCAGTTATTAATCATCTACTCAAGAAACCTTATCTTGATCCATTCAAGTTAACAAACTTTCCAACGATTTCTAATCAACCTTTTATATCAAAGATTCTGGAGAAAGCTGTGGTCCAGCAGTTCTGCTCATATGTACACATAAATACCATCTTTGAGAAATTTCAGTTGGTTTTCACACCATAGCACTGAACCAGCGCGAGTGAAAATAGTAAACTATCTCTTAATGGTATCTGACCAAGGGCGGAAATGATGAAACATCAGTTCACACAAAGGTTAGTTATGGAGTCCCACAAGGCTCTGTCCTCGGTCCCCTACTCTTCATATTTGACCTGCTCCCTCTGGGTTCAGTAATCCAGAAACATGGAATCAGCTTCCACTGTTCCACGGACGACACACAGCTCTATATTTCAGACAAACCAGACAAGTGGACATCTTTCAATTTTATGATGTTAAATTCTGAAAAGTCAGGAGCTTCTTCTGCTCGGTCCTAAAACTGCTAGAGACAAACTGTCAGGTTTAATGCTGGACTTTACTAATCTTACAGTTAATCTTAAACCCACAGTCAGAAGCCTGGACTTCACAGTGGACTGGGATCTTTCTCTGGACCCACACACTGGAACCATCACTAAAAGACTTTCCTTCACCTCAGAAACATCACTAAACTCAGAAGCTCCCTCAAACGACATGATGCAGAAACACTGATCCACACTGTCATCACCTCCAGACCTGATTACTGTGATGTCCTGCTGTCAGGATGTTCCAGTAAAACCTTCAGCAACTTCAGTTAGTCCAGAACGCAGCAGCTAGAGTCTCACTAGATCTAGAACGTTTGATCACATTAGTCTGAAATTATCTAGACCAACGGCTTCCTGATGTTGATGCTGTCCCCTAATGGTAGTGTCCTCTTTCTGCGGGACAACACTCCTCTCAGTGCTTGCAGAACAAAGAATATAAGGTGTTCCTCCAAATTCCAGTCCTGTCCATTATCTGTGGGACAAACAAATTCCATCCATGGACCCACCTTGCATCTTACAGGACTTGAAGGATCTGGAACCACAGCTCACCTTCAGAGGGACTGTGGAGTCCAGACGGGTCAGAACTGTTCTGGGGGAAGAAGTGGAACCCAAAATATTTTCTCTTGGTGTAGACACTATCAAAACTGAAACCCATCTTGGTCCTGGACTGGGTGTCCAGTCTGGGGTCTGGAGTGTTTAAAACCAGGTTCTCACTAGGAATAATGGACTAGGGCCATGTTTTGTGGGTTTCCAGAACCAGGTCCATGAAGGAGAGGGATGGTCAGGGTTGTAATGTAGCGCTGGAAGTGAAATTCCTGGGCAAATAAAAGCGAAAGCTTTTGCAAACAATGTTTTCATTAATCAAAAACCAAAGTGGGAGGTTTGAAGACAATCAGATACCATCGTAGTGGAATGAGCATCATGGAGCATCGTCCTGGAGAAAAATCATGGACTTCTTGAGAGATACACTTTTTACTGAACCACTGCTTGAAGAAAGTGTCTCTAAAAACTGGCATCAACATCTTAACAATCTGAAGAGCGCTGCGTCCCTCTGAAAGACGCTTTTATCATCTCTGACTTTTCAGAGTCAGTTCTCTCTTTTTTGGCTTGTTTTGTCTGAGGAGGAGAAGAAGCTCCTAATAATTCTGCACACCTTGATATAGCGCGTTGGCCTCCTTAGGCCACGCCCCCTCTCTGCTCAAAATACTCACTCATCTAATAACTCTGCTCAGGGTGGATATACACTCATACACACACATTTACATCCATCCATCTACTCATCCATCCATCTACTCATCCATCCATCTACTCATCTGTCCATCTATTCATCCATCCATCTATTCATCCATCCATCTACTCATCCATCATCTACTCATCCATCCATCTATTCATGTCCATCTATTCATCCATCCATCTACTCATCCATCCATCTGTTCATCCATCCATCTACTCATCCATCCATCTATTCATCCATCACCTACTCATCCATCCATCTACTCATCCGTCTATATACTCACCTGTCCATAGACTCATCTGTCCATCTATTCATCTATCCATATACTCATCCATCCATCTACTCATCCGTCCATATACTCACCTGTCCATATACTCATCCATCCATCTACTCATCTGTCCATCTGTTCATCTATCCATCCACTCATCCACCCATCTTTTCATCCATCCATCTACTCATCCATCCATCTATGCATCCATCCATCAACTCATCTGTCCATCTACTCATCCAGCAACGTTAACCATGAGGTGTTTCCAATAAAGTGGCCAGTAAATGGTAATGTAATGGGGTGTTTCCAACATAGTGGCCCGTGAGTGGAAGCCCAAGGGATGTTTCCAATAAAGTGGCCAGGGGATAAATATACATTTGTTTTTGAATCAGTTGTGTTTGATAGTACACTTGAACTGATAGTAAAGTCAAGCTCGTGTATTTGGATCTGTTTAGCTCATGAATCGCTGAAACGTGGTTTTAGTAAAGTTCTTGTTGTGATCAGCGAGGTCAGGACAAGGCTGTAAACCCGACGAGTTGGAGCTGATGTTCAGCTACAGAACCGCACACACTGCAGGCAAATCAGCCCAGCGAAGCACCATTTGTTGTGCAAATATATTAGTATATTCAAACTAATCCTCAGAGACATGAGTGATATGGCTTAGAGCGGCGCACACACACACACACACACACACACACACACATACATGTAGATAGTTACACACATTATAATCCCAATTTTAAAGAAAGCAAGTAATAACTATATTTGATGACGTCTGGCTGAGAGGGGTGTTGTTTTAACTTTAATATTCATTTAAAGCTACTTTTAACTTTGCTGCAACAAATAGAGCTCCATGCAGAGCCTTTTTAATCCGACAGCGTTGAGAATGTGGTTTAACTGGTTACATGAAAGGTTTACATTAACCTTTACGGCATTAAGCAGACGCTCTTATCCAGAGCAACGTTCAGCGCTTTAGGAGCTGATGGTATCTCATATCTCCTCAGATCATCGCTGTCTACGAGAGGTTTTGATGATCTGCAGCATCAGAAAATCCAGGAAACATTTCAACATTGGACAATTTTACAGCTTCATGAGTTGCTGAAGATATGATCTGGTGATCTGGACATTTTTTATCTTTACGAAGAGACGAGATGAAGTGACTCATCCAAACACAACCTCAGAGCCTGTCTTGCAACCTTAAAAAATCTAAAATAATAATAATAATAATAAAGTGAAAATTCGTCATGAACAACACAGCACTCAAGCAAAATGTATCCTCTGTGTTTAACCCACACACAATAAAGAGCACCCGGGGAGCAGTGATGGGGACAGTTCCTTGCTTAAAGAAACCTCAGGGTAAACTAAATAAATAGCATGTGGGTGGAAAAGGTGTCGTCTGGAGGCTTCAAGTCATGCAGGACAGCCCCACTATCCCACCCACACGCTATTGTTCGGCTGTTGCTCCACATCGGAGAGAAGCTTCGCCTTCGGCACTCGCTCACCGCGTTTCGGTTGAGCCTTAGTCACAATATTAGTCAAATGCTTATCTACAGCATTAGGCTTCTTTTTTAACCAGCGTGCACCACACACGCAATCAAAATGAACCGCATGTAAAGCAGGGGGTGAGTCCAGCTGCTGCTCCACTAAAGCTGGAGTAACAAAAGCCTGGAGCTCATCTCCACGCCACAAAGCAACCGTCCTCATTAATGGCTTCCCGATCGGCATTAAACCGTAATTAGTGGGGGAGGTTGGCACTTTGGCAAACTCCCTAGGCGGCGAGTGTTTATCTCCCTGCCAAAGCAGGTGTACACCAACGCTCAGAGGAGACAGAGAGGCCTTCAAAAGCCTCCTTTGTCTGCGGAGAGGGTGTCATTAACTCTTCCCACAGCCGATCTCCACTCAGGGGGAGAAAAACAGCCACGAGAGGTTTGACAGAGCAGGAAATTAGCCCAACTTGAAAATCATAAAGGCTCCGCTGCGAGCAATAATAAGGCAAATCCTTGCCTCTGTCAGCCTGGGAGAGTGTGAATGGTGGCCCACAAGCCGAGGCTTGCGCCGACTCGGTGCCATAAGAACAGGTAATCCGCCGATGGCAGTGATTGAGGAGATACAAATCCCCCAGTTAGAAAAAGCACAGGTGCCACATACCAGCCAGGCCTCGTTTTCTTTTCCTTTTTTTCCCCAGATGCCAGTTCGCCCTGAAAAGCTGACGAAAGGTGCAAAGCAGCACTGGGCAAGCCAGAGAGAAGGTTTGGTGATCTTAACTACATGAAAGGAGAGAGAAACGGAAAGAAAACCCAGCAGAGAAATCAACACTACAAGAACATGGAAAGGATGGTTACTCTACCCAAAGATTATCGAGAAAGTAAACCAACCTCGTGCCAGGTCAAGGCCGTCACTGTCAATGTCTGGTACCGCTATCGACATCAACATATGTTAATATGCATCCATCATCAAAATAGATGAACATGTGCAACCGCTACGCTGGCAGATACTTTAAAAACGTGTTGATTATACCATAACCTGTGACCTTCATTATTATTATTATTATTATTATTATTATTATTGTTTACCAAAACCAAGTCAGCAAATAAAAGAGAATAATGTGCTAAAAGCACCCAAATGTTCCGTGTTTCATACGTTGGGTTTGCGGTGGTCTAGTGTTTGGGGACGAGGCCCCAGGACTGGCAGGTCGTGAGCTCAAATCCCAGACCAGTAGGTAGCCCTGAGGTTCCCGTGATCAAGGTACCGTCCCCATCACCGCTCCCTGGGTGCTGGACATGTCTGCCCCCTGCTGGAGGGTGTGTGTGTGTGTTAAACACAGAGGATGTGTTTGCTTGTGATTCACTGTGTTCACACTGACTAATATTCACTTTCACTTTCAGCAGCAGAAGGGCAGCCGTGTCCTAGTGGTTCGGGACGAGACCCCAGGATCGTGGGTTTGAGTCCCAGACCAGTAGGTTGCCTTGAGGTACCCTTGAGCAAGGTACTGTCCCCATCACTGCCTCCAGTGCCTTCAATGCCCCCTGCTGCATGGTGTGTGTGGGTAAAATTCAGAGGTGTAATTTTGTGTGCTGTGCTGTTAGTCACTTTCACTTGATTTGCATGCTGTATATATGGCTGAAACAGCCAAACACCAAGCCAAGTCACCAGTGGTGGAGCTGGAGGTGTCAGAGTTAGAGATGCTGAGATTTGCGCCAGGAGGGACGAGGACGGACAGGATTAGGGACGATCTATCAGAGGGACAGCTCAGGTTTGGAGACAAAGTGAGAGAAGTGAGACTGCTCTGGTTTGGACACGTCCAGAGGAGAGACGAGGAGTGTTTCAGGAGAAGGATGTTGAGGATGGAGCTGCCAGGAAAGAAGAGAAGAGGAAGAACAAAGAGGAGGATTATGGATGTGGTGAGAGAGGACATGCAGGGGGATGGTGCGAAAGAGGAAGATGTAGAGGACAGGAAGACATGGAGACAGGTGACTGAATGACCTCCAGAACTCCAGAGCCTCAGGTTAAACTAATCCAGTTCGTTTATCTGCCCGTCCATCTGTGCGAGGGGTTTATCATCAGACACTGCTGACACCAAGCTCTGAGCCTGAACCTGGAACACGTTTGCTGTTTTAGTGCCTCATACATGAACTTCTGACAGCACCTCAGCAAATGTGGATTTAGTGACAGACAAGGTACTGACTGACACCCAGAGTTTCACACACACTCCTCTGCAGGGTGTTTGCACAAGCACGGACTCCAGTGAAAACTTTGAAAAAGTCTGTTTTTCTGTGTGTGTGAAACGCGGAAATGCATTTTTGGCAAAATCTGTTTATTCAAAGTAAAGTGAAAGTGACTATTAGTCACTGTGAACACAACCAAACACGTCCCCTGTATTTAACACACACACACTCACCGTCCAGCAGGGGGCAGACATATCCAGCACCTGGGGAGCAGTGATGGGGACGGTATCTTGCTCAAGGAAACCTGAGGACAACCTGCTGGTCTGGGATTCAAACCCACAGCTTTCCCATAATAGGAAGTCCTTAAACCCTTGAACCCACTCAAACCTGAGACTCAGCTCAAGGTGAGGCTTAAACCTTCACCTGTACTGCTTTATACATACAGCACACTGGTCTACAGTGAGGATGTGAAGATCAGCAACAGGACCAGGAAGTGTTGAAGGTGTTGTTTATGCGTCCATACATGACATGCAGGATATGTACACCCATCTCCATGGAAACGCTGCACCCATTTCCACAGCTAAGTAACAGCTTCATTTCCATTTATAGTATTTAGCAGATGCTCTTATCCAGAGAGACTAACATCAGAGCTTTATCTCCACATCTGATCTTCATTCAAGGGACCTGCTACAGATCAACAACTGCTGATTAGCTATTTCAACCAAGTACCAGTTTCCATGGTTACCCCCCACTAATTTCCTCAGCTGAGTTACAAGCAATCCCATGCCTACACCCAGGTCAGTAAACACATTTATTTCCATGGAAACACTACACCCATTTCCACAACTGCACAACTTCCATGACGCTACACTCATTTCTATAGCAACGCTAAACACAATCAATGGAAACACAACTCCAACTTATGTTTGGCTGCATCACACCCATTAACATGGCTAAGAATATGTGTGTATGTGTGTATGTGTGTGTGTATGTGTGTATGTGTGTGTGTATGTGTGTATGTGTGTGTGTGTGTGTATGTGTGTGTATATATATGTACAGCACTGTGCAAACGTTTTAGGCCGGTGTGAACAAATGCTGTAAACAGAACGCTTTCAGAAATATCAATAATGATTGTTTATTTTGATCAATTTACAAAATGCAAAGTGAGGAACAAAAGAAAAATCTAAATCAGATCAATATCTGGTGTTTCTACCTTTTACCTTCAGAGCAGCATCAGTTCTTCTAGGAACACTCGCACCCAGTCAGGGATTCTGTAGGATTATAGTCGGTGTCTGATCAACCAGTTTGACCAAACAGGTACCGATGACCATCAACGTCACACGGAGGAGAAACACAGTCGTGTTTGGAACGACCGACCGGCCGAGTTCCTTCAAAAACTGTGTGAGAGTGTACCTAGAAGAACTGATGCTGTTTTGAAGGCAACAGGTGGTCACACCAAATATTGATCTGATTTAGATTCTCTTTTGTTCATTCACTGCATTTTGTTGATTGATGAGAATAAATGATATTTATTTTAAAAATTCTTTGTTTACAGCATTTTTTCACACCTGCCTAAAACTTTTGCACAGAACTGTATTTAACAAATTAACAGTAAATATAACTAATTTAATTGATGTCTATGTAAAGACATTTCATTGTTTTTAAAGGAATAGATCACTTTTAAATAACTCTGTTAATGAAATATTATGTTATTGAATGTATTTAATTTTTATTTGTACTATTTTTTATTTTGAAAGTACATTGAGAGGAGCGTTGCAGAATTTTATTCTATAGTTACATATTCTATATATTATACACACAACTTATATATCGTATTATTCTGTATTTAGTTTAATTTCATTATATTTTAAACCCACACAGTCTGCCTACATGTCTTTTTAAAGCCGAAGGTTTTGTACAGAAGAATGAAGGATGGATAAGAGTTGTCAGAAGAATGTGTTCAAACCTGTAACGTCTCGGTCTTGCGTTTACACCCACACATCTGGCTGAGGAATCTTCAGGGGGAGTTACTGGTCATATTTATTTAGTTACATGTAATTAAGTACCTTGTACCTGTCTGAGTACTCTAACTCCCGATCTTCCTGATTAATTAAGTATAAATACCTGGGATTAGCAATGTGATGGATCTGAACTTTCAGTTGTTACAATCTGGCACCGAACAAACCGCCGATGGTTGAACCCATGAACCCACGGTGGGACGGAAAATCTGACAGTGACTCTGTAAACTGGCCCCGACTCCTCAAGAAACATGGACTGGGGCCGGACTGCTACTGCGGTCGGTCTCCTTTCGTCCCTTTATTGTCCAGTGCACTACTGTCTCACCTTCATCAGATCTTTTACCAACATGCTGCTCCCGCCGCCTGTGCAAGTGTCCCGCCGCCACCGCAGGAGTGTAACACGTCCTGCCTTTGTTTTCCACACGTTTACTGCAGGAATGAACTCAGATAATGAGGCTGATTACAGAAGATTTAACAGCCCGTCTGAGAACAGACGAGTCCCAACTAATGAAGGAGAACAGAGAACTCAGAGAACCATCTCACACTGCATTCAGGTGCAGACAGGGGGAAAGAGAGAGAGAGGGAGAGAGAGAGAGACAGACAGAGAGAGGGAGACAGACAGACAGAGTGAGACAGACAGACAGAGAGAGAGGGAGACAGACAGAGAGAGAGGGAGAGAGAGAGAGAGAGAGACAGACAGACAGACAGACAGACAGAGAGAGGGAGACAGACAGACAGAGAGAGACAGATAGACAGAGAGAGAGAGATAGAGACAGAGGGAGAGAGAGAAAGAGACAGAGAGACAGACAGACAGAAAGAGAGAGAGAGCGGGGGAGAGAGCGGGGGAGAGAGAGACAGAGAGACAGAGAAAGACAGACAGAGAGAGAGGGAGACAGACAGACAGAGATAGAGAGAGACAGACAGAAAGAGAGAGATAGAGACAGAGGGAGAGAGAGAAAGAGACAGAAAGACAGAAAGAGAGAGAGAGAGAGAGAGCGGGGGAGAGAGAGACAGAGAGACAGAGAGAGAGACAGAGAAAGACAGAGAGAGACAGACAGAAAGAGAGAGAGAGAGAGGTAGAGAGAGAAAAAGACAGAGAGACAGACAGACAGAAAGAGAGAGAGAGAGAGAGACAGAGAAAGACAGAGAGAGAGAGAG
>CM029367.1:32828695-32878695 GCA_017165825.1 Hepsetus odoe
ACACCGCCGGACGTCCTGCAGTCCCTCATTTTCATCTTTTCACAGAACTGCAACCACCAGCCACAACACCAGACCCACACCAGAACCAGACCAACACCAGACCCACACCAGAACCAGACCAACACCAGAACCAGACCAACACCAGAACCAGACCAACACGAGAACCAGACCCACACCAGAACCAGACCAACACCAGACCCACACCAGAACCAGACCAACACTGGAACCAGACCAACACCAGAACCAGACCAACACCTTTAACAAACTGCACCTCCACCATAAAGACCATCGTTCAGAACTTCCCTTTAAACAGAAAACCTGCTGAACTTCTGGAGAAAACCAGAAACAGACTCGGTTGCGGACTCTCGGATTACCAACACAAAACAACAAATCTGCTGTAAAAACCCCAAAATTACAAACTTCATTTTAAACAAGACGAGTGAAAAAGAACAGGTGTGAGAGTTTACACAAATGTAACAGAATCTAAATTTTAAAACGGAACAAAACCTTTGTGCAAAATTTTCAAGCTTTGCTTAAAATGATCCATTTAAAAAGTGCAACACACACGCTGTAAACAGAACGCTTTCAGAAATATCAATAATGATCGTTTATTTTGATCAATTTACAAAATGCAAAGTGAGGAACAAAAGAAAAATCTAAATCAGATCAATATCTGGTGTTTCTACCTTTTACCTTCAGAGCAGCATCAGTTCTTCTGGCCCCACAGAGCCCTGATCTCCACATCATCCAGTGTGTCTGGATCACATGAAGAGACAGAAGGATGTGAGGAAGCTACATCCACAGAAGATCTGTGCTCAGTTCTCCAAGATGTTTGGAACGACCTACCAGCCGAGTTCCTTCAAAAACCGTGTGCAAGTGTACCTAGAAGAACTGATGCTGTTTTGAAGGCAAAGGGTGGTCACACCAAATATTGATCTGATTTAGATTCTCTTTTGTTCATTCACTGCATTTTGTTGATTGATGAAGATAAATGATCAACACTTCCATTTCTGAAAGCGTTCTGTTTACAGCATTTTACACACCTGACTAAAACTTTTGCACAGGACTGTAGATAAATTTCTTTTAATTATAAAAAACATTTAGTTTTTGTTTCACTTTTTAAATTCATTTTTAAACAACATGTCTTTGTTGGACAAAGCTGTAATTTTAAAATCACATAATTTTCATTTTAATGTTCACTCCATTTCCATTTACAGCATCTAGCAGACGCTCTTCTCCAGAGAGACGTCCATGTCCTGATTACAGGGACAGTCCCCCCTGGAGACACTCAGCGACCCAGTGGTGGTAGTGCTGGAGGTGGGATTTAACCTGGGACCTCTTGAGCCACAGGTCCATAGACAAGTACCACCACTAGAGCACCACCACCATATGCTCGTATTAAAGACACTCATATTGTGTCAATTTTTATTTTATTCATCTTGACCTTCTTTAAACATCTTTACTGAACAAATGAAAAAATGTGTTTTTAAGTTCATCTGATAGCTTTTAAGATGGTTTCCTCTCAAAACTCCACGGATAACGTGTGTAATGGGAGATCTGTAACTGTCACTGTCGACACATTTCAGGGATAAAACCTCAGAAACGAGGTTTCCAGATCGGGCAGAAGAGTAAAACATTTCGCAAACGAAATAAGTGAATTCATCCAGACAGGGTCTGAAGAGCAATCCTTTAGGTTCGGGGCAGGTCGTCACATGATGAGGTGCATGAGAAGGCGTGGCCAAACGCTCCTCAGGTGCTTTATTGTGCAGGTAAGACGCTTCTGTCAGTCAGTCTGCTGCTCAGTCATCTCTCAAAGCCAGGCAGAGACTAAGCCTTGGAAAAATGCAGTCTGGGTACTCGTCCCTGCTTTGTGGATTTTGCTCAGAGTAGGACATTTGACAGGAGCACAAAAACACAAGAGTTCATGGACTGATTAGAGGACGACCCTGAATGAGAGACGTAAGTTCAGCCACCATGGCTCCTGTTTATCATTCACTGAAACCCTTGCTGCTTCTCGACCAAGCAGAAACCTGCAGCTCCTGATTGGCACAAAGCGAAAGTGAAGTATTTCTTGAAAACAAAGGTACCAGGTTGCAGACACACCTTAGCAAGCTTGACCGACTTTGAAAGGCCAGAGAGGATGCCTGTGGTTAAGGTAGAGAAGGAATCTCTGTCGAACGACCCACAGACGGCTCTCCCGGCGACCGACCCTCAAACAGCAGACCCCCCGAGGGGTCGTAGGAGGAAGAGACCCTTGCAGAGGGGCAAGCCGCCTTACAGCTACATCGCCCTCATCTCCATGGCTATCGCCAACTCTCCAGACCGCAGGCTCACCCTGGGCGGCATCTACAAGTTCATCACGGAAAGGTTCCCCTTCTACCGGGACAACTCTAAGAAGTGGCAGAACTCCATCCGGCACAACCTGACGCTCAACGACTGCTTCGTGAAGATACCCCGGGAGCCCGGGAGGCCGGGTAAGGGAAACTACTGGGCCTTGGACCCCAACGCAGAGGATATGTTTGAAAGTGGGAGCTTCCTGAGACGCCGCAAGCGCTTCAAGCGCTGTGATTTCAGCACCTACTCTTCCTACGTCCACGAGTCGCCCATGTTCCCACAAGTCCAGATAACTTGTCCCACTTACGCCAGCTCCATCTACCAAAGTAATCCCTACGGGCCGCAGCTTCCGTCCACCTACTACCCTCCTTCCTCCTGCACTTTCGGCTCAGCACAGTCCCGAGTCTTCAGCATCAACACCCTCATCGGATCCCACGGCAGTCTGCCCCAAAGTCCCGAGATGCCGGGTCAGCAGCCTTGCCGAAGTTTTAGCCCCAGCGATGGCGGCCAAGGGTTCCAGGTCCAGCCCTGCAACGCATCCGCCGTTCTTTCGCGCCGATCCACTCCTTCCGCTCATGCCGGCTTTACGTACGCCAATCCCGGATCACAAGGATACACACCAGCTCAGGGGTCGTACTCCCAGGGCGGTGGTCACGGGTACGCTAGCTCCGGACGACTAGGGTTCAGCGGGTCGCCTCCGATGGTGGGAGATGCCGTCAGCGACCCATACAGCAGAGCTTCCCCGGGACAGCTTGGATCTTTCGGCCACTACAACACCACCTGCATGACGGGCAGCTCTGGGGGATACCTGAGACATCCAGCCTAGCAGGGACAGATTTGTGTCTTCGATATAAGAACCATGCAGGACTGGGTGGGTGCTAATGGAACTGTGCTCCCACCGTGATCAAGTACATGGTTAACAGGACGATTTCCTCAAACGGCCATTGCTGAAAAAGAATTATTTAAAGACTTCGTTTTGGAGCAAAATGTTTGTCAGATAACGGACAATGAGGTCTCCAACGTGGACTGTGGTCAATTATCGGGACATTTTGATGTCCCGTGGTTTTCCATCGTGATGAATAACCCCCTCAGCTCATCTTTCCTGAGATCAGGATCCCAGATCAAATCGCTGCTGGAGAACTGATGATCAGCTCATCCAGACCAGGTCTGGAGTCTGAAAGAACTTGCAGAGATCTGGACGGGTGTGTTGATAAAGTCACTGTGTTTAAAGTTGCTGATGTGAAATGTGTTCAGGTTTGTTTCTGTTGCTTCTCCAAAAAGAACCGTTTTCTCTCCAGCCAGTGGTGTGTTGTTTCCTTCTTCCTTCAGGAGCTTCACCGCCTGAGGTCTGGTGTTCAAATTAGAAAGAGGTGAAGTTTTGTGAGGTCTTTTTTGGGATCCTCCTGCAGAACATCATGATTCAGCTTCACAAACTTAAGCAGCAGAACAAAAGACAGAGTTTCGGGAAAAAGAATTAAAGACTTACGAACCAAACAAACCGGGCAGATGAGAAAGACTTCGGCACATTTTAACTCCAAATTTCAAAATTAAACCTCAAATTCTGCCCAAATGATTAAACCTTTATGTAAAAGATAAAATACTCTCTTTTCCCCGCTAAGACGCTAACACACACGCTGCAAACGAAATGAATTCCTCTAAAAAAATGAAGCCTTTTCTGAATTTTCATGCTTTAAACTCTGAACGTTCAGATGCTTTGTGAGCTGATTTCACTCGTTCTTTCTAAAACCGAGGTCCAAAACCCGATTCTGTCAGAAACCTCCGAAGTACCAAAAGTGCAACACATTACAGGAGAAGCTCCCTTTGTGTAAATAAGAACACACCCTCCAGGAAGACACACATTTACCATACAATACTCAACATTACACATCTAGAAACGGTGCAGACAAGCAGATAAAAACAGATAAAAGCAGATAAAAGCAGATAAAAGCAAACAAAAGCAAATAAAAACAGATAAAAACAGATAAAAGCAGATAAAAAAAAAACAAAAGCAGATAAAAGCAGATAAAAACAGCTAATAGCAGATAAAAGCAGATAAAAGCAAATAAAAGCAAATAAAAGGCCTTTTTTAATCCGTTTCCATTTTTACTCAGAAACTCCGCTCCTCTGATTGGGGGTTGAAACTTCACACATGAGTGATACTGTCAGGGTGGAGGAATAAAAAAAAAGGAAAAGACGTCCAGTCCTGCAGGTACTCTAGAGGGACAGACACACACACACACACACACACACACACACACACACACTCAGCAGAGTAAAGCTCCCTCCGTTCGTTCTTTCCGCTCAGATGGACCTGAAGTGTCTCAGCTCACTGCCTCGACTCTCGAGCCCGGAAAGATGCCGATCTGAGGCGAGCACCTTCAGTGAACGAGGCAGAACTTCTGAAGAACGTCTGAAATATTCTTCAACTCGACGTCCAGAACCTCGCGTCTCAAATCGAATACAGATGGACCGGAGTTTTAAACGCAGGAGGACGAATTACTACCGTTCACGAGATCTGAGAAAACGGTCCAAAAGAGTGTCTTTACACCAACTGTCCAGCTTTCAGCCGCACCTCTCATAAACACACACTTCACACACGTCAGTCTTCTGGATTATCACAGATCGCACCAGAAGCTCTTCTCAGACTTCTCCGTTTAGAAGTTAATCTGAGAAAACGGACAGTTTTATTCATGAAACACAAAAGTAATGAGCAGCACACCAAGAGGCTTAAATATCCTCTCAGTCCCTCTCTGTCCTCTGTGTCCTCTCTGTCCTCAGTCCCTCTCAGTCCTCTCAGTCCCTCTCTGTCCGCTCTGTCCTCTCAGTCCCTCTCTGTCCTCTCAGTCCCTCTCTGTCTGCTCTGTCCTCTCAGTCCCTCTCTGTCCGCTCTGTCCTCTCAGTCCCTCTCTGTCCGCTCTGTCCTCTCAGTCCCTGTCTGTCCGCTCTGTCCTCTCAGTCCCTCTCTGTCCTCTCAGTCCCTCTCTGTCCTCTCAGTCCCTGTCTGTCCGCTCTGTCCTCTCAGTCCCTCTCTGTCCGCTCTGTCCTCTCAGTCCCTCTCTGTCCTCTCAGTCCCTGTCTGTCCGCTCTGTCCTCTCTGTCCCCTCTGTCCTCTCAGTCCGGTCAGACGCCATGAATAAAAGAACTTATTTAAATCAAATCTTTAAAAAATCTTTGAACAAAATTGCCGTTCCGGTGGTCTCTCCTGCCATTTGTCGGATAAATTGGTTTAAACAAACAGTCAGAGACTCTGTTTAGACTGACCTTTAGTCTGAGGCCTTAGTTTAAGCTTAAAGTAAATTTGAACATTTAAAAACCTGCATCACTTCAGAGCTTAAGAACATAAAAGTCCCTCAAACTGAAAGAGCTCAGACTTTTAGAGAGACCTTAAACATTCAGTCAGAAACAGCTTTAATTCCAACTGGAGAAAAAGGAGGCGGAAATGAACTGGTGTGTGTGTGTGTGTGTGTGTGTTATATATATATATATATAATAACAGGCTAGGCAGGACTACTCCAGGGTAACAAAACAAGGAAATAAATAACTTTATTATCTATTATTTCCTTTGATTATCTTCAAAGTGTCTGATTTTGTCACACTGAAAAAAAAGAAAAGCTTTGATATTTTGTCAATAAAAAAAGAAACAACCAGCGTCTGCAGTGCGGCGTCTTCACCGACACGCAGTTTAGTCGTTGGTGTTTCCTCCGGATGGAACTTGGTGAAACGGGACGACGTGTCTCTTGGTTATAAAGGCGGAGACCCGATGGGACGTTCTTCCGCTCAGTTCAGTCCAGCTGATTTCCTGGCTCAGCCTCGATCCTGGGAGGGAACCGAACACTGAGCTGCAGGTTTTCTGCCCAAACGGCTCCGTTCTCCATCAAAGTCTCACTCGGGGTTTGAAGCGTGACTCGACTCGACGGCTCCAAACCAGCAGGTTTCATTCGAGCAAAATGAGTTTCATCGTCACATCAGAGCGGTTGTTAGAACCCAGCAGAACCGCAGGAGCTCGGTTCTCCAGTTTTATACACATTTACTTCAAAGAAAAGGTTTTAACTCTTCATTTCATCTACAACTGTAGTGTGTGTGTAACTTCTTTAAATATATATTTTATGCAGAAAGGGTTAGGGTTACCCTAGGGTTAGGGTTAGGGTTAGGGTTACCCAAGGGTTAGGGTTAGACCCTAGGGTTAGGGTTACCATAGGGTTAGGGTTACCCTAGGGTTAGGGGTAGACCCTAGGGTTAGGGTTACCATAGGGTTAGGGTTACCATAGGGTTAGGGTTACCCTAGGGTTAGGGGTAGACCCTAGGGTTAGGGTTACCATAGGGTTAGGGTTACCATAGGGTTAGGGTTATGGTTACCCTAGGGTTAGGGGTAGACCCTAGGGTTAGGGTTACCATAGGGTTAGGGTTACCCTAGGGTTAGGGTTACGCTAGGGTTAGGGTTGCCCTAGGGTTAGGGTTTGAAGTTAACCTTAAATTTGAAAAGAGCTTCTCATCTAGAATATAATCTATAATCTAATCCAGATTATTGATGTGTGTGTGTGTGTGTGAAGTTTGTGTTTATGAGCTGAACATTGGACAGTTGGAGTAAAAACACAACTTTGGTGGATTAATAAAGATTGTAAAGCACCGTGTTTATTAAATACACCACACGCAGTGATGCTCCTGATCATCGCCTCTTATTACTGTTATTATTATTACTGCTGTTATTATTGATATTATTATAACTGCTGCTTTTACTGCTGTTCTTATCACTGCTATTATTACTGGTGGTATTACGGCTGCTATTACTGCTGTTATTACTATTATTACTGCTGTTATTACTGATGCTTTTACTGCTGCTATTACTATTATCACTGCTGCTATTACTATTATCACTGCTATTATTACTGGTGTTATTACAGCTGCTATTACTGCTATTATTATTACTGCTGTTATTATCAGTGCTATTATTACTGCTGTTATGATTAGTGTTATTACGGCTGCTATTATCACTGTTATAATTATTACTGTTTGTGAATTCAAGCTGCTGCTCGGGAACAGACGCTGCTGCTATTTTAAATCTGTTTTTCAATTTTTGTTTAAACTCTGTTGAAAAACTCCGCCCTCCTTTTAGTCTGTTTCTGGAGACACGTTTACCGTCTGAACCTTTCAGCTTTAGTGACTCTGGGTTGAAATGTTCAGATGGACCGGAGTTCAGTCTCAGCCGGAGATCTCAGACTGTCTCAGTCTAAACCGTGAGGTCTTCATGCCCCGCTCTAGACTGAAACTCCACTGCTGTCTGTAAACGTCGCTAATGCTTTTATATCGAACACACGGGAGACGAGGTCGAGTCTGCAGCGCTCAAAGCTTCGAGTGTATTTTTTTTGCCTCCTGCTGTAAAACAGTTCGTTATGATCTGGATTTTTAAAATTTATTTAATAAATAAATATATATATATATAGTTTAACTTTCGTATGAAATGTGTTTTGTCTCCTTTGAATCGGCAAGTAGGTCCAGAAGCCCTGACCTACTGATAAGAGGTTTCAGTTTCTGATTGAGTTTTTAGCACAACGTTCTCTGAGCACCAGAGATTACTGAACGTTATTTTATTTAACACTTTAAGAACAGATTAATTATAAACATCAACGATACACACTTTCCACTGAAGTCCAGGAAGTACGGAGAAATCTAATAACGTTTATTTAACAAATACACAATAAAGCCTGTAGTTCTTTGTAAAAACGCTCACTAAACGCAAGAGAAGACGCTCAGCCGAGAAACTGCACCAGCTTCCGGAGTTCAGGACAGTTTTCCACCACGTCGGGGACAGAAGACAGAGCCTGCGGGAGGGACAACAAGAAAAACCAATAAAGGACACAATCCTGGTTCCACACAGATCTCAGACATTTCAAGGAAGGAACGGAATTGTGTTTAAGAAACTTTACGACGTTCAAAACTCAGCGTCACTTTAATCCAGAATTACGTTTAAAACGTCACTGCAGTGCAGTTCTGCAGGAACGGTTCCTAAATTCATTTCTAGAAAAAATATTCCAAACCGTACAGATTTCTAAAGGATTCTCGGAACGTTTCAATGAGGTGTATTTTAAGGGAACGTGAATTCTAAAAGCTGTACGTTATAAAAAGGTTCTGCTCTTAAGAATGCGACCCCTGACCTTCCGGACGGCCTCGATCATGTCGTCCAGCAGATGAAGCTCGCGCTCCAGTTTACTCTGATTCATGTTGTGAACCATTTGCTGTGGACAGAGAAGAAAACACTCCAACTCAAAACATAAGACATTAAAAATAAAAAGCTGTTAGACTGGAGCTAAAACTGGAAGCTGCTTTACGCTAAACGCCACCAGACGTCTGTTATTTATATTCATTCAATGAGCATAAAGGACAACAGATCAGGTGGGAGATAAGAGCTTTCCTTCGCGGCTGAAGAAAAGCTGTGGAGTGAAATGTGTTGATTACGTGTCTCTTGGCTCGTTCCAGGAGTTTAGCTCTCGATTCTTCCACTTCCATCAGTTTCGCCTTCAGTTTTTCCACCTGAAGAGAAAAGTCCCACCGAGTTTACAGGAGCAGCATCTGCAGATTTACAGCTTTTTACACAAAAAACAAACAACAACCACCTGAGAACAGGAACACACCCTGAACACACCCTGAACACACCCTGAACACACCCTGAACACAACTCTCACCTGCAGATTCAGAAAAGTAAAAGTCCCGGGTTACGAGGCTGCAGAGGTGAATTAACTACGGCATCCGCTCGATTAAATACCATTAAAATCTCATTTGAATTAAACCTTATGAAATGTAAAAATTAAAAATGCACTAAAATAGCAGAGAATATGATCAATAATATGTTATAAAGAAATCTAAAAACAAAATGTTAATAAATGCTGGCGATGCAAGTGTATTTAAATAAATTTTTTTTTATGGGCATTAAAAATGGAAAAAGTTCTTTTACAGACGGAGACACGCTGCGAGCACAAATCAGGCAAATCAAAAATCACAAAATAACCACATTATAATTTTCATTCAGAATTTATTAATATTAATGTTTGAAAATAGTGTTAACATTCAAAAATAATTTAATTATTAATAATCACACCTAAGGATCGTCAGAACTATTTGCTGATTATGCCCCCCCCCAAAAAAAAAAAAAAAAAAATTATTTTAAAGATGAACCAAACAGAATTACTTAAAACTAAACTTAAGAATGACAAAATTATTAAAAGAAATGTTGGAATATTTCAGAATTTGGTAAATAAAGGGAACTTAAAGGGATTAAAAATGTAAAAATAAGACATTAATCACGCATCAGCACCCTTAGCTAATTACTCCCATTAAAAACGTCAATATTGGTTTTGTTTTACGGACAGAAGCACTGAAACTGTATTCCGTACCTCTCTGAGCAGACGAATCCGGTCATCCAGGTCCTTGGCGACGGCTGCCGATTGGTCACCGGATCTCGTGACCTCCGCCCTCAGAGCCTGAATCTCCACCTGGGACTGCTGCAGCGCCCGCCGTAACTCCGCCCCCTCGCGCCTCAGCTCCTGACGACGAGGACGGCCAGAAGGTTTGTCAGGTCGAATCGAGATGAATAAAAAATGTAAAAGTGTTCAAATCGTATCAGTGCGGAGTGCGTGTTCCTGACAGCGCTGCTCATCTGGAGGGGGTGTTTGGGGACCGGGTGCTTTTAGTTCTTCACGGCAGGTGTGTGTGCGGCTGAATGAAGAGTGTGTGTCGTGCTGGAACGTCGTTCACTCACGTTGTTCTCAGCTCGGTGTTTCTGAGCTGCTTCAATGTTCTCCTCCAGCTCAGCACAAAGTTTCCTCAGAGCCTTCTCATCCTACACACACACACACACACACACACACACACACACGTGTCCCTTATCCCAGAACCTCCTCCACAGCTGTACGTCCTTCATTCCAGCAGTGTGTGATCTCAGTGTGATTGATTTTTCACTTCTCTCTTTAATTCTGTAAACGTGGTTCTGGAACTGACCTCCGTTTTCTGCTGGAGAACCTGTGCATCCTTCTCTGCCCGAGCCTTCAGTCGGCCCACCTGCTGCCTCAGATCCGCCTCCTCCACGCTGTGCCTCTTGGACTCGGCCTGCAGCGCCTCCTGCAGGCCACAACTGCCATCACAGGACAGAGCCGGATCAGCGTCAACGCCACATACAACGTACTCTGATCGAGACCGGAGAACCGAAAGGCTCATTCCGCGGCCGTGAGACTGAAGAACATGTTTCAGTTAAAACGTGAGAAAAGTGGAAGAAAAGGGATTCCAGTAACACGGAGCTCTTCCGCTTCCGTCGTCCCCCAAACGTAAGAGTCTGAACACAAGCTGATTCTGATGAAGAATTCAAGACAGCGCGGCGTTTCTGATCACCACTAGCTACAAACCTCAGCTGTTTTTAGTCAAAAACTATTTTTTGAAATGCAAAAAATGAAGGACTGCAGACACTTCGGTTAGAAAAATGCTTTGTGACTTTAACACTAATCTGATGAAGCTTCTATAAGCTGAATAAACTGGAAAGATCTTCAGGGGTTAGTTTAGTGTTTCGGTACCGGAGAAACATTGTGAAAAAGTGATTCGATGCTGGATCAAATCTCAACACTTGTCCAGCCATGGAATTCTTTTAAAGGAGATATCTGAGAATTCAATAAATGAAAAATGAAATGAACAATCTGAAGGAAGCGAGTGATGATCTGAGTGAATGTTTTTCTCCCGCTGTGGTTGGTGGAGGGTTTAACGTGTGTGTTTTTTCCTCACATGTTGCTCTTCAGGCTCTTCATTTCAGATTCTTTCTGCTGATTCAGCTGCTCCACGGCCGACTGGAGCTCCGACACTCCGTCGGCGAGACTCGCCAGCATCTCCACCAGCGTCGTCCTGCCGGTTTGCTCTGAACACAAAAACAACAAACACACGACGGTGAACGAACCCCGATCGAGCAAAATCATCCCCCACAGTCTGCGTGCTTCTGTTCATGACCATTGCTTCTAAACGAATTTACTGAAACTCCCAAACGCTGCAGAAGGTCACGCTCCTGTCTTCATGTCCACCGTCTCGCGTCGTCTGCCGTTCGTTGCTGCACTTCGATGTTATGTTGCAGGACGAAGAGGAAACAAAAACCTCCGGCAAGATTTAAAAACAGTCCCAAAATCATGATCCGTATTAACGAGGAGAATAAGCTTCCTCGATCGAAGGTCCCGTTACAGAGCAAAACCGCAACATGCTGATCGATAACAGCTAAAGAACGGGCCGTGACCAACAGCAGAGCCGAGAGGAGCAGGCGGGGGGGTGAAAGTGAAAGTGACTACCCTCGTCATTGTGAAACGCAGCACAGCAAAACAAAACCTCTGCGTGCAGCAGGGGGCAGCTATGAAAGCGCCCGAGGAGCAGTGACGGGGATGGTACCTTGCTCAAGGGTACCTCAGGGAACCTACTGGTGAGGGAACCGAACCCACAATCTTCCGATCCGGGGCGACGCCCTCACCAGTAGACCACCGCCGCCCCAAAGACGTGAAGAAGTGGGAGGACAGCACGGACCTAAACGAAGGTTTTACAGAAAGGCAAAGTGCCTGAAACACCTCCGTCCAATCAGGGCTGTGACACAAATACTACAGAAACCCGTCGCAGAAGCGTTCTCCTCCCTCTGCTTTAAAAGCTGCCGATTTCTGGCAGAACTGGAGAAAAGTTTAAAAGTGACTCCGGGGCTCTGGTCAGTGATTCGACTTCAACTAATAAACTGACTGAACAGAAAGCACCTTTAAAATCAACTCGGCTGTGCTGAGATTATCACCATCGAGCTTTATAAACTAAAGGAACTCAAAAAGGATTCGATTCGGATTCCTGTTCTCAGTGAAACAGCTTCACGATGTCCGTGAGGAACAGAAATCCTCCAGAGGATCGCAGCTCTCCACACCTTTAGAAGCTAAAGCCCAAACACGTTCAGCTGAACCAGGCTTTACTGAACTTCACTGAAACTGACAATTAATCACCAGTCTAACGTCTGTGTTTACGTACAGCCGACTTAAAAAAAGTAAAAAAGACTAAAAGTGAGTTTTAGTTGACGGAAATGCAAAAAGCTTCTCTTGTTAAGGTGACCAGTCCATTAAACACTATAGAGTATTTAATCACTAGTAGAACAGAACGTGTGTTGGCAAAGTGTTTAATCAAACACACACACACACACACACACACACACACACACACTCTCTCTCACTCCAGTACGAGTCGCTAGAAGATTTCAACGACCACTTTTGCATAAAAATAAAGAAAACCTTTGCATAAAAGACGGGATTCATTTTTGAATGTGATATGCAAATGACTCCTTTGCTTCAGAATGGATGGAACGAAAGCAGCGCATGGTGAAAGATGGGGAGAATATTAAAAGAGAAGAAGAAGCGGGGCTTCAGCAGACACGGGCGGCGGGTGTGAGTGTGTAGAAACACTTTTAGGTCATATTTATCCACAGACAGGAAGTGATTACGGGCACGGCGATAACCCTCCTCTGCTTTTGTTCATTCAGTAGCGTTATTTAATGTGGGTCTATAAATCTCTCTCCATTTTATACCCCGACTGGATGACTAGGGTCACTGGAGCCGATCCCAGCAATCACAGAAAACTAATTAAGACAATTAATTATTTCTAATCTGATTACCGTTGGCTTGTTGTGGCGCAGTGGGGGGAAAAGGAGCGAACGCGCTGCTCTTGCTGCTGATTCCCTCCAGCGGCTCGTCCTCTTGTGCAGGGCCCTCTGTGGGACCACACACACACACACACACACACACACACACACACACACACCACTGTGACTTGGGGAGGTTAGCCCTAATCCAAGCGGGAGCTCGGGGGAGCTGTTTAATGGGCAACAGTGGAGTTAATGAAGTATCAGACCTGGATCAGCAGGTGGCTCCTCGGTCAGAGCCTTCATGATGGAGCTAACGAAAGAGCTGCAGGGGGGTCGGGGCAGCTGGGGCGGCTCATCCTGTCCAGACTCAACACCCTGAGGAGACAGCATGATCTGATTAAGATCGTTTCACAGATATCTGACCTTAAATGGAGAGAATTCATGTGGACCAGACCCCCCCAATACAGGGAATAAAAGGTTCTCTGGAGAGACTGGGCTGGAGTGATGTTTGGGATTCTGATCCTGAATCAGTTCCTGACCTCAGTCATGCTCTCAGGATTCCAGGAAACAACTACACACTATAACGCAAAATATTTAGGAGCCATAAACTGAATAATTAAATAAAAACACAATCGGCTGTCTTCTCTGACGTCCGTCTCCAGCCCCTGTGCTTCACCAAACTGGAGACTGAACAAGCAGAACTGAGTCATGCGATTCTTCATGGATTCAGGTTGCAGCGTTCACTACACGAAAGCCAGGAAGCCGCAGAGCGAGCAGACAGGTACGTGTTGAAGCCCAGCTGAAGATCTAAACCTCAGACTGAAGCCTTTGGTGCAGTTTGGCAGATTACAGTGCAGAATATAGTATACTAACATGAATAATAATAAAAACATTAACAGACTTTATTTGCAGGGCACTTCAATCCTCGTGGAACTCAAACTGCTTTACATTTCACAAAACTGCGAAATAACGGTCATCAAAAACGATGCGTGGAAAATTAAGTGGATTAAGTGAGTTTTACTGCAAATAAAATTGAAGTTTTTGAACAGAAAGCTCTGCTAAACACAAATGTTTATATCCGTTTTTTTTAAAACTCACCGTAGTCGCCTGGCGGATGTTTATCGGCACAGAGTTCCGAAGTTTGCATGCAAAAAAATGAACGGCTGCTATTCCAGCTGATGTGTTTTATGATGTTTTAATGCAATAAAATAAGAATAAATGAGGAATTTGAACACTCATGCTTAGAAACAAGCAGTGCTTCACGTCCAGAGTTACTGTTCTGTTCAATTAAACCAAAAAGCAAATAAACTATATATAATCAACTGTATTTTTATTTGTTTTGGGGGGGGGGGGGGGTCTGTTCCTCGGATGATCCACTGACTGAATTTTGTCCTGAGAGTTCAGAGGGAGACGAGGCCGGGCTTGGACGAAAAAGGCCGTGAAAACATTCAGAATTTTGGGGTTTTGGGAAAAACTACTGAAAGTAGAAAATGTGAAACACTGTTTCTGGGACTGTGAGAAGCAGAGAGCGCTGGAGACTGGAAATCTACACTGGACATGGAAATAAACAACCTGGATGCAAGTCCTACTGACGGTCTAGCTCTGCTCGCGGGCGAGTGTGCGGGACGGCGGGCGAGTGTGCGTTCACCTGGACGGTGTGTGTGTTCCTGGTCAGAGACTGGACTCTGTGCTGCAGAAGAGAAACATCGACTGTAGCCCGAGCGAGCAGCTCGCCCTGTTCCAGCAGCATCACACGAGCTTTATCACGAGTGCTTTCCATCTCCTCCTGCAGAGAATCCCTCTCAGCCCTGCGCACGCACACACACACACACACACACACTTAGAACAAGTGACAGAAAAGTTCTTCCACTGACCCTGGACTTTGTTGTTTAGTGGGTGCTGGTGGTCTAGTGGTGGTACTTGCATTTTTTATTTTTCTTTAAAGTTTGTCCAGTTTTATTTCTGATAAACTGCTCACTTCTTTAAAAAGGCCTTAAATGATCTAAATGATCTCCTGCACCCTTGCGTTGTTTGGTCAGCAGCAGCTTTAAAAGGAGCTTTGTGTGTCGGAGAAATTGGACAAATTATTCAAGCTTTCCTTAAAAGGTAAAAGAAGTGGAGACGTTCTGATGTCCTCACGAGGAAAAGTGCTGTTTTTAGCACAAATGAAATATTATCGGAGATGTTACTTTTGGGTTGCTGAGCCTAAAACCAGGATTAGGTTTAAGGACAGTATTACTGAGCTGAGTCTAACAGCCCACACAAATCTAGTATTACTGAGACTGTGTGTGTGTGTGTGTGTGTTACCGTAGCTGCTCCAGGGTCAGTCTGAGGTCCTCACACTGCAGGTTTCTCTCCCGGAGCCCCTGCAGGTGGGAGCGCAGCAGCCCCTCGCTCTCGGCCAGCTGTTCCCGGGTCAGTTCGTTCTCCGCCTGCAGGAACTAACAAAACAAACAAACAAGTAAATAAATATCCACAGTTTCCCAAAATATACCCGGTTAAAGAGACAACCTAGCAGTGCAAAACATCAAAGGCTAGACAGGTTTGATTTCTAAGGTTTGCTTTCCTGGTTTTATCAATTTTATTACAAGAAACGGCAAATAAACGAACACCATCTTAATCCCTCCAATCCAGACGATGTTCCTTTTATTACCTAAGATTCTTTTACATTAAAACTCCGCTTAAAGTAGTTAAACCACGGCATTCTACCGAGCTTTTATTCTGAAAGACAAAAACAAATGTACTGCAAGAAAAGTTCAGATCAGATTTTAAGATGTTGCGTTTCATTTTAGATGAAATTTAATTTCTTTTCATTTAAGCTGAAGCTCCAGAGTGAGCAACAGCGGTATGGGGACTTCTGTCTGTCAGGGCTTTTATGTCAAATTTAACGGAGACATTTAACCACAAAATAATCAAAAAACATAAAAAGTGTCCTTTACAAAGGATGCATTGATAAAGAGAGTCAGGTGGAACAGAAGTGAGGCTGTTGAGTTTGTGTCGAGCTTCAGACGCTGGAGTTAAAGCCGGTGGTTCTCACCTCGCTCATCTCTCGAGCGCTGGACAGTTCGGCCTGTATCTGAGTGAGGCGGCGGAGCTGCAGACGCTGATTTTCAGCCTCGATGTTGAGTTCGGTCAGCAGGGCGTCTCTCTGAGCCAAAACCTTCTCCAGCTCCTCCACACGCTGCTGGAACATCTCCACAGACGCCTGCAGACTACAGCGAACAAAAACACCGTCACAAGGGTGAGAACAGCGGCAGAGAGCCTCGACAACGCCCGCAGTTTATCCTGAAAAACACCGGGACGGTACTTGGACGCTCGGGTGTGAACAGGAGAAGGTTACCGTGGAGAACTGGAGAACGTTACTTTGAACGCTGATAACTGGAAACAGAAAATAAAAACTCATTTCATCTCAGCAGAAGTGAAGCATGTAGAGAAACTGAGATGAAAGCTCTGGATGTTCTTGGGCGGGAGACTATTCTCAGCCACACAGAGGAGTTTAATACACTCGTCCTGGAGTGTAAATTCAAAGGTAAAGATCTGACCATGCAGATGTGCCTCGGTGGATTTATTCTGCACTGTAATGTGCCAAACTGCACCAAAGGCTTCAGTCTGAGGTTTAGATCTTCAGCTGGGCTTCAACACATACCTGTCTGCTCGCTCTGTGGCTTCCTGGGTTTCGTGTAGTGAACGCTGCAACCTGAAATATAAACAGAAGATGCTTTATCCATGAAAAATCGCATGACTCAGTTCAGCTCGTCTTCAGTTTCCAGTTTATTGATGCAACATCATGTGAACCTCTGGGCCAAATCATCACACACTCCCCTAAACCCAGGTTAACTAATCACCATGACGCCTCAAAAAAGTGGTAAGAACACCACACACAGGCCTGAGAAAGATTTTAACACGGATTAAATCAGTTATTATTTTTTTCCTAATCCACAGGTAAGGACCGTTTGTCAGATGGATCAATAACCTTCATCAAATTTGTGTGCTCAGGACGAAAAGGCAGGAGGCGGAGCTGGAGGTGTCAGAGTTAAAGATGCTGAGATGTTCGTTGGGTGTGACGAGGATGGACAGGATTAGAAATGAGTATATTAGAGGGACAGCTCAGGTTAGATGTCCTGGAGACAAAGTTTGCGTTGGTTTGGACATGTCCAGAGGAGAGACGAGGATTAAATCAGGAGGAGGATGTTGAAGATGGAGCTGTCAGGAAAGAGGAGCAGAAGAAGACCAAAGAGGAGGTTTATGGACGTGGTGAGAAAACATGCCGGCAGCTGGTTTGAATGAGGAAGGTGCAGAGGACAGGAGGAAATGGAGACATATGATCCGCTGTGGTGACCCCTAAACGGGAGCAGCCGGAAGACAAAGAAGAAATCCGTGCGCTCAGATTATAAACCCAGTGGTTTGCAAATCCCACACTGTGATTTTATCATTTAGACTTTAAGAAGATTTAAGCTGCCCTGTCTGATCAAGGCGCTGAAGATCAGCACCTTCAAACGGTTTGGGGTGAGGGTGTGATTATTTAGGCACCATACTGAACTAAAGAAACAAACTTCAAACACCAAGCATGTCTACATTTGGGCTTTTCACCTGGTAAAAGATGCAGATGGGAAAGCTCCATCAAAAATGCATTAAAATCATTAAACTGATCATTCGTTTCAGATTTTTGGATGTTTTAATGCCTAAACTTGAGCCCGAGTGCATCAAGAAGGCTCCAAAATCACAGCAGTGTCTTAATCCGGTCATTGACTAGTTCTCCCCGGGACAATAAAACTGATTCTGAAATATCCTGCACAGCAGTGATTGTGTGTGTGTGTGTGTGTGTGTGTGTGTGTGAGAGAGAGAAGGTCGTACTTGCTGGTCTCCGAGGCTAAAGCCTGTTCCAGGAAGGCGTAGGAGGCCAGTGTGGAGGAGACCGTGGCTGAGAGCTCTGTACTTTGCCTCTGCAGGTGAGCACGATCCTCCTCTACCTTACCCAGCTGCTCACGGAGAACCGACATCTCTGCCAGACACACAAGAACACACTCAGCGTCTGTGATGTTACAGCAAACAACTAACAAAGTCCAATCTGAGCCTGCCCTGTATTCACTGAAATGAGGTTCATTTAATCAGGGGTGTAAGGATACCCCACACCTCGCAGGCTGCTGAAAAATGATCAAAATCACTTTTCAGAATACATTTAATCCTCATAACGCCCTTAAATGAACTGTCCTGGGACACCTGTGGGGCTTTTAACTTCTCCCAGGAGGCCATGGCTGCACCGCTAGAGGTTTTTAAATTTTGTTAACCTGAAATATTAACTCGAAGTGAAAGGACACCCCTTATTGGCTGGTCTGCTCGAGATGATCTAAACCCACTCGAGATCATGAATGAATCGTTTTCTCCTGATTTTGTGGATGGTCGATCATGAATACTATCATTGTTTGATCATTCAGTGGCCACACTGGTCATGTGATGCACCGAAACCCTGAACCGTTCTAGACGTTACCCGGTGAAGATGTGTGTCAGTGGGGGTGGGGGGTGGGGGTAAACAACATGGTTTTGCTCCAGCCGTGATTGCAGGAGTGGGACACTCCCTCTTATTCCTGCCCCCAGGGGTAGGTACTACCACCCACTGCTCCTGGAGTGTGTGTAGGATCTCTCTACCGATCTCCCTTCCTGTTTTAGGATATGCGCATGGTGCACTTCTTCCACTGGCCTGCAGATGGGCTGAGATTTAGGGGTGAGAATGGGAGAGACCTCCGGCATCGCTCGTCCTGTTGTCCGGCCCTCGTAGTGGAAGGAGGCCTTTATAAATAAATCGAGGTGGGGTGGAGCGGTGTCTGTCTGTGTCTCTGCTTTAGTCAGAGAGACAGGAGTAAGCTTGTGTTTTTGTTGTTTGTTTGGGTAAAGGTTTATGTTTATGGTTCGTTAATGTTGGCCCCTTTCTGAAGTTCTGACCGAATGTGACTGTCCTGAGTAAACTAAGCGCCGCTGTGTTCGGTTCCGGGCTGGGGACGGGTTCGGCTTTTGAGCGACACGCTTTATAAATTAAGACTGGCTCGTTTAGTTAATGAGGAACCGCACAGACGTCATGGTCACCTGGACCCAGAGCTGCAAAAAGATGAAAACTCCTGGTCTGATCACTGCCCCCAATATCAGGAGGTCATGAATCTGATGGTCAGGTACGTCACAGTGGCTCAAGGATAACTGTGCATGTTCCCTCCAGACGGTCCTACGTTCCACAAGACCATAATTTTATTCAAATTAAAGCCAATCTTCTCATCTCCACACCTGAGTTCATGATGGTAAGCTGTGTGTTCATGTCTGCAATATGTTGCTCAGCCTCCTGCAGGCTGGACTGGGCTTGTTCCAGTTCGACCTCCATCTAAGAGAGAAGATTATTTTAAAACCATATAACGAGTTGATAGATGTAGATGATGGACAGAAGACTAGATGGACATTCTGAGGGCATGACTTGTCTTGAGTGTTGTGCAGGGCTGACCTGAGCTTTCTCCTCCATGGCTCGGTCTCTCTGGTCCTGGTGGAGCTGGCTCTGCTCTGTAGCAGCTGACGCCCTCTGCTGGAGCTTCTGCAGAACTGGGTTTGTCTTCTGAAGGAGCTGCTGAGCTTTTTGGAGCTAAAAAGAATCAGAAAAACATCACTGATCCCAGAGGAAACTGCTTAAAAAGAAAGAGAAAAGATCACTCTTGTCCTGTAAAAGTGATTAAGTCTTGCTTTAACCGATAAATCCTGGACGAACCTCAGCTGATAGATGTTCATGATCGTCTAGCTTCTCTCTCAGCAGGGTGCTGGCGGCCGAGAGGGATTCCACGTACGCCCGGTTCAGCTGAACCTGAGAGACAGAGGTCTTTAATGAAAGTGTTTGGTGAAAGAATGATTTAGGTATGAAACAGATTTTAAGAGTGTGTGGTTCACCAGCTGTGGGACGGTGTGTGTGAGAGCGGCGGTGAGGCCCTGCTGAGATCCGAGGCTGCGCTGGAGCTCAGAAACCTGCTCAGAGTGATGGACACGCAGCTGCTCCAACACCCGCAGAACCTGAACACATGCAGACCATTAGTGTTTTCACACTGAACCACTTTATTGTGGACCAATCAGACCCCTTCCTTTGTCTCAATTTCCCTCTGACAAGTCATGCATCACGACATGTCAGTCGTTCACGAATGATCCCTGGATATTTTTGCCATCAAGATGAACAACGTTTTGCAATGGTAGTAGCAGATCCGAGAGCTGTAGTGCCCGTTTTAAAACACTCGCAGTTCGGGCTGAATGATAGTCAAAATATCAGCCCTGTGACTGAAATTTGTAGGTAGGTTTCAATCAGAAGAGAGATCATTTACAAAGATTAGCCTTACATGAAGTCAGGAGAAGCAGAGAAGTATGTGAGAGTAGTTCAGGATATGTATGAGGGCAGTGTGACAGTGGTGAGATCTGCAGTAGGAGTGATGGATGTATTTAAAAGTAGAGATGGGATAAAACTAGTGGTGTGACCAGCTATGCTATAGGGGTTGGAGACAGAGTTGCTGAAAAGTCGTTGGAGCTGGAGGAGTCAGAGTTAAACATGCTGAGATTTGTGTCGGCAGAGAGAGCTCAGGTTTTACAGACAATGTGAGAGAAGTGAGACAGCGTTGGTTTGGACACGTCCAGAGGAGAGACGAGAAGTATATCAGGAGAAGGATGTTGGAAAGAGGAAGAGGTTTATAGACGTGGTGAGAGGGGGAATGCAGGTCGATGTGAAAGAGGAAGATGCAGATGACATGGGGACAGATGATTGCTGTGGCGACCCCTAGTGGGAGCAGCTGGAATAAGCAGCCTTACATGCACAAAAAAAGACAATTTTAAGACACTGGTGGGCAAAATACTTCAATGTTTACAAAATGACCCTAAAGACCACACTCGTCACACCATTCTCCTGCAGTAACCAACTGGTTCCGCTAGATGGTGCACCACCAAACACTACTGACCTTTGCCAAAGGAGAGTATCATTAGAGGCTAACATCTGAAACTCTGTTCTGTACTTCAGCAGCGCTTTCTGTTCTTTGAGTATTTGTTTTGGGTTTTTTTTTTTTTTTAGTAAAAGAAACTTGTGAAAGACTGTAAAAGTAGAAATACTAATCAAGTATGTGATGGAGGAAAGGATGGCTGTACTTCTGAGAGCCCTGTAGTGGTACTGAGCTCTTATCTCACGGACTGAAGTGAGTTTGATGATTTTTTTTTACCGTTTCTTTCTCCTGCAGCGCTTCCTCCACCCTCTGCTTCATACGGTCTCTCTCCTGCAGGCAGGCCTTACACTTCTCCTCCATCTTCCTAAGAGTGACCATACACCTGCCATAGAGAGCCTTCATCATGCTCTCCTACACACACACACAGTTTTGTTATGGAATGAAGTCTGAGATGACAATGTTCTGTATCTGTGGCCTGTGCTAGTAGCACACATTATTCCCGAGAGGAGAAAACAAACTGTATGAAGTTCACAGAAAACCTTCAGCTTATCTTTCCCTGAAGACATGATCTGATCTCACCTGTTTGAATCGGATTTCCTGATCTTCGTTAACGATGCTTTCAATCTGCCTCATACTCCACAGGGCTCCCTCGGTGTCCGTCTTGACGCCGGACTGCAGGAGAACAGGACGGGGTGCAGCTCTGAGTGTGTGTTCAAACACAGAAATAAAGCAGAAGGTGGAGGAGGGGTGTTTCCTACCATGGTGGTCCGAATCTTCTGCATGGCATGATGTAAACTCCGGAGAGTTTCTTCGTCTTCCTCCAGAGTGTGGATTCGCTCCAGAGCGCTAACATACAGCTCCCTGTATGGCCCCATCTGAAAAACAACAGATCAACAACATCCGGACCACGAATCCTTCAGCGCACAGCTGGAAACAGAATGGAGGACCGGCACGTTCTATTAATTTAGCATTAAAAATGGACCTTGTTGAAAAAAAGGAAATTAAAACTTAAATCACTTTTTTCCACACTCATTTGAGAATCACTCGATACTCCGCTAAAAATGAGATATTTGCTCAGAGTTGGATCAGAACGTTTTAGCAACGCAACTAGATTTCAGGTAAATGCTGTTTTTGAGCCTTTATTCATTCAATATTGAGATAAAATGTCTTGGTTCTAAAGTTCTCTAGTTTTCCACACTTTCCACAATTTCACACAACCTCCGGAGAACCTCCCTGGTTTCTCACCTGCCTGAGCTGAGTGTGGTCTGTCTGGACCAGCTTGTTTCTGAGGTCAGACGGAGCCGGGCCGGGCCCACTTGGGCGGGACTGAGTGGAGGAAAGCTGCTGGGACAGGACCTCCACCATGATGAGGGTGGACAACAGCTTCTGCTCCAGCTCAGACCTGGACAATCCCTGCAGACTGCTGGGACTAACACTGCATCAGGAGAACAGAGAGAATGGACATGAGCAAACCACACACTGCTCCTCACAAATGTATCTGTTGTACTGTGTGCTTTCTTCATTCTTTGGTCAGAAAATGATGAAAGGCAAGAAGCCTGCAGGTGGAGATACAGGGTTTCTGATAAAGTGTGCCAGATGTTGGTTGTACTATGGTGGTTCCTGAAACTGCTCCTGGAGCAGATATTTTGTCTGTAGTAGTTGTACAGTGTAAATGTGCTCCGCTGTGTAAAAGGTGTTACTGGAACAGAGGGATTATCTTTTTTAGTAAAACACAGGTGTGACTTCACCTCCACAGCAGGGAGTCGGTGGAGGTGCAGGCGTCAGACACTTCCGCCTCCTTCACCTCCTCCACCAGGGCCGACGTGTTTGCGCTGCGGTCGACCCGCGGTACCGGCGTGGTGATGGTGGCGACGCTGTGCCGCCCCACAGGCGTGGTGCCCACCCCGGCAGTGCGGCCCCGGCCTGGTGCCGGAGTGGACGGAGCGGTGATTTTCCCTGAAGCCAAGATGAGCAGCTCTGCCATCTGTCGGAGCTGCTGCTGCAGAGGACCCTTACCCAGAGAAGAAAAATCCACCAGAGCTTTCTCCTTCCCCTTCACAGCCGCTCTGACCTCCGAATCTCTGCGGGGACGGGACGGTGCGAGGACGGGAGTTTGAGGTAAGGCCGTGGAGTTCAGCTGCGGAGGAGGCAAAGGGCTTTCGGGGAGCTCGGGCCAAAGACGACTCTCTGGATTTCCCTCGGTGTAACCCTGCAGACACACAACAGGGGTTAAAATCATGATGTTCATCTCTGCAGGATGTTCTGCACATGAAGATGAAGAGGTGAGCTGGAGGAGCTGAAGTTAAAGATGCTGAGATTTGCGTCAGGAGAGACGAGGACGGAAGAGGAACGAGTAATACTCGGGGTGGACAGTTCAGAGTAACAGCGAGTGTGGAAAAGAGGAGAAGAAGAGAGTGCAGGCAGGTTGGAATGGGTGGGGAAGAGTGACAGGAGTGATCTGTGACAGACGGGTAGCAGCAAAGGTTTACAGGACAGTAGGTATACCAGCTATGTTGTACGGGCTGGAGACTGATGAAAAGACAGGTGTATAGGGATCAGATGGTCATGGGTTTGAATCCCAGACCGGTAGGTTCCCCCGAGGTTCCCTTGATCAAGGTACCGTCCCCATCACTGCTCCCTGGGTGCTGGAAATGTCTGCGCCCTGCTGGACGGTGTGTGTGGGTTTAATACAGAGGATGTGTTTGGTTGTGGTTCACTTCACATTTCTTTTAGAAATATATTACATTTCGATTTCTTCTTCTTAAAATCCAACATTTTAATTGTTTTAACTTTTATTGTTTCGTCTTTCTAAATCTTTCTATTTTTCCTTTTCGCTTGTTAAGCACTTTAAACGACTGCCGCACATGAAATCGGAGTGCTCAAATAACTGGATGGTCCAGAAACTGATGATGATGATGGAGGAAAGCTGATCAACTGTTTCGGTCCACCACCTAAAAACGTCCAGCTAATCATTGCACTTTGGCCAGAAACTGACGAAGGGCTAGAAGACTGTAGGTGGAGATACAAGGGTTTCTGATCAAGTGTGCCAGATTTTGGAAATAATGTGGAAGTGCTTTCTACATCATTCGGCCGAAACTCTTTTTCAAAGCTTCACGGTTTCCATAGAAAACACATCCCTCTTGTTAGAGGTCTAGACTGAAGAGCTGCAATTCTGAGGAACATAAAGTTCAATCACGTTACACAGAGAGAATTAAACTGGATGAAACCCTGAGCTCACACCCTTACCTGAAGGACGCTCCTGCTGAGAACCGAGTTTCTGGGGGTTGAGGGCTCCTGTAGGGTCAGAGCGCTCCATAGATCTTGCAGAGGTCCATAATGAGCTGGTGCCTCATAAACGCTTTCAGCACGGAGGACTTCAGAAGCAGAGTTGTCTCTGACCCCGCTGACTTCCTTTGCCACATCAGTGTCTCGGACCAGCACGTTCCCATGGTCGTCTCCACACCGAGCCACCAAATTGGTGCCACTGGGACGAGGCGACCCGGATCTTTGGGCTTGCACGTTCTGAGAGACGCCCTCTCGACCCCGTTCTGAATTCTCTTCCTCATCTCTGCAGCGTAGTGGCAACAAAGACTGCCTCTGGACATTGTCAATACCATCATGTTCTGATTCCATATTTTGGAGCAGCACGTTCTGGGCTCGTCCAGACACGGCATCTTCAGCTTGGAAACAAGAGGACTTTGCACTTTCACCAACATCTAAAACTGACTTGTTCTTTTCTGATGAAGAACGACCGACTGCCTGATCAGACACTTCAGCAGATCCACGTGCGAAAGATTCCCCCGAGGCCGATAAACGGTTTTCTTCATTTTTAGAAGTGGACAGCTGGTCACCTCGACACAGAAAGACTTCTCGACTTGTTTCTGAAGCCACCTTAAGGTCATGATGGATTAGAGATGAACGGTTTTGACTCCGGTCTGCAAGGTCTACCAGCTGCTCAGCTTGGTTTGCTTGGTTTTCGGTGACAGACTGCTGGTTGATGTCTTGGCCTGCTTCTGAAATTTCTAGCTTGGTTTCATTGCAATGACCAGAATTCCCAGCAGATATGCTAGCATCTCCTTCATTTTTCTCCTGAAAAACCTCAGAGCATTCAGGGTTAACAAGGTCACATACATAAACAGCAGGACAATCATCACTGCCTGTGTTTTCATTTTTAGAGAGATCTTCCTGGTTGCTGATGTCCTGACACTGTGAATGTTCATTTACGCTCCTGATACTCTCAGAAGATCTCTCAGGCTCAGCTCCGGAGCAAATCAACGTAGGATTTTCAAAAAAATCTGAAAGCGTTTGATGGATTTCAGCCTGAACTTCAGCAGAGTCTTGTGTGAGAGCAGCAGAGCCTTCTGGAGCCTCTTTGTCTTTGTTTTGAGAGATGAACTGATCATCTAGACACTGTGATGGGTCTACTTTCACATCTGGCCCCACTGTTGCACTATGATGTAGAGATGACATTTGGCTCTGGTCTGACTGATCAACTGGCTCTTCTGAAAGAGAACTCTCAACAACTGATTCCAGTCCAGATCTCAAAGCTGCAGATCCACCAAGACTGTCCAGCAAAAAAGCCTCTACATTTCCAGAGTTTTCCTGAACTCCAGTGGAAGAGCATCGTGAATTGTTGAGTCCATCATTGTCACCAAGGTCAACACGACAATAAAGGTGGTCAGCATGTTCACCACCAGATGATAAAGTTGCAGTGGTCTCTCCATCAATTTCGCTGAATCCGGAGAACAACTGGTGATGATCACCTAGAACCAGGTTCTTCAGAAGCATGGACAACTCAGACATGTCGTGTGTGTAGTCAATCTCAACCTCAGCTTCAGAGAAGCTCAAGGACCTCAATATCGCATCCCCTTGCTCTTGCAAAAGTTGGCCCAGTGCAGAAGAGATATTTAGACAAGAACGATTGACAGGTGCATCCGATATGGCTGAACATGTGCATTCATCTCCTCCAGAAGCAGAACATTCCATCTCATAACGACAGTATGGATGGTCCATATGATGGCAAGGGGACACCAGAAGCTGTGTGTGTTCGCTGTCACTCTCAGATTGATCTTCCACTCCATATATAACTGAATCATCTTGCATTACTGACCGGTCAGCAACCTCAATCTCTCCTCCTGGACATGTGAAGGACTTGAAGGTGATTTCTGCTTGTACGCTTTTAGGAGACTCTGTCTCGGAAGATGGAAAATCGGCATGTGCAGAGGTTTCTGTAACTCTTTCAGGCTCAGAGTTGGGTTCTTCAGAAGGGTAGCTACAGTAAGGGTGGTCAGAATGTTCACTGCTGGGCAGCACAGTCTCAGTATCTTCATCACACGTTACAGTTGTGTTGTTAAGAGTTTGTGGGCCATCGTCCAGCGTTAGAGCTCTGATGAGAATGGATTCTTCAGATCCTTCTGAAATTTCGATTTCCCCTCCTGCGTACAGGAATGATTTGTACGTGATGTTTCCTGGTTCGTTCTCAGTTCTGCAGTCGCTTGGGCAAACACTGGTTATGAAGGAACAATCTGACTTCGGTCCAGAGAGGGGGGTCCAGTTTTTGGTCTGTGGAGGAAAGAAACATTGCCTTCTCAAAAAGAGGGTCTTTTAGGAAACCTTTTCATTTATTTATAGTGACAACTTCTGAGGGTCAGAACATACATGTGTTTCTTTACAAAGAGAAGATCATCTCTGGAAAGATCTCAAAATCTCTTACTCATTTCTACAGGTCAGATTTAAACTATGAAGAAGTCCAATCACTCTGTGCTCTTCCAGGCAGACTGTTCTATATGAATGTGTAAATTAATATAAAGTTCTTTGCAAAAGTCTTAAGAATATAATACCGTTCTTATATTCTGGTAGGGAATCACCTTCTGTCACCCACTGAAGACTGCCTGGTCTTTGACAGAGCAAATGTTTCAGAGCTCCAGGCTGCAAAGGGTCCTTAAGATACAAGGTTCTAGGTTCTACGCTGCTAAGATTACAGCATAAATTCACATTTTCGATTGTTCTGCACCTACATACCTCATCCTGAGGTGTGGTCTTCCATAATGAAGTTCCTGGGCTTTTCTGCTGCTGCCCAGCCACCATTTCATTCTGCACGTCTCTCAGTGGAGTCCTCTCAGACCTCATGGGAGACGTCTGTGAATTAAAACACCACGTTAGTCCCCTGTCTCCTGCACATCACATGCTTCATATGATCTGTAATCATAGAAGACATTCTGGCACTGTTTAAGAGGGACTTACCTGCCCTCTGGCACCTGACATCTTCAACAGAGATGATCTTCCTACAAAACAGGGTCATAAACCATCAGAAACCTTGTGCTTCACTGAAGTGCTATAGAAAAAATAATAACAATAAGAATTAATATAAGAATAAATCTTTTTTATTATCAAATTATTTCCAAGAAAGCTCAGTGTGTCCTTAAAAACTTTGGCTCCCAGCATGTTTAGATCACATCTGCATTTAGTAGAGGAGGTGAAGGTGGAGGAGTTTAAATACTCGGGGTGGACAGTTCAGAGCGAGTGTGGAAGAGAGGAGAAGAAGAGAGTGCAGGCAGGTGGGAATGGGTGGAGAAGAGTGACAGGAGTGATCTGTGACAGACGGGGACCAGTGAGAGTGAAAGGGAAGGTTTACAGGACAGAAGTGAGACCAGCTCTGCTGTACGGGCCGGAGACGGTGGCACTGATAAAGACAGGAGGTGAAGCTGCAGGTGTCAGATCTAAAGATGCTGAGATTCGCGTCAAGAGGGACGAGGATGGACAGGATTAGGAACGAGTAAATCAGAGGAACAGCTCAGGTTGGATGGTTTGGAGACAAAGTGAGAGAAGTTATGCTGCATTGGTTTGGACACGTCCAGAGGAGAGACGAGGAGTATATCAGGAGAAGGATGTTGGAAAGAGGAAAAGAGGAAGAGGTTTATAGACGTGGTGAGAGGGGGAATGCAGGTCGGTGTGAAAGAGGAAGATGCAGAGGACCAGAAGACATGGGGACGGATGATCGCTGTGGCGACCCCGAAACGGGAGCAGTCCAACCCGAACAGTCCCTCTAACCCTGTCCCTCCTCTTCTCTTCCAACACAAATCTCTATTTGGCTTTCAACTCATCCCGGGACAGAATCTTTAAAAAAACAGTGTGGTGACGGGACCCTGATATAAAAAAAAATCATGTGTGGCCATGTTTGTTATACAACACTTCATTTTACTATGTTTTAATTCAATAAATGGTTATTTATTTTATTCTTCTATATTTTTCTTATATTCCACAGTTTATTTTATTATTTAGTGCATTTTTTCTTTTGTCTGCTCCTGTTAGGGGTTTATAATATATATTCTGATTAAAATTATATTTTTATATATTATAGAAGGACACATTTGTATATTTGTTTATTAACATAGAAAATACACTTAAATAATGTAAAATATTAATAAAATAAATTAATGCCAAATATTTAACTGCATGGTTTTTAAAATGAGTTAAATGCATAAGTGAGCATTAAAAAAATAGTAGAAAGATAAAGATACAGCAGCTTTTCAGCCTTTATTGGTCATTACTTCACAAAATCCTTTTCACACCAGGTTTGATCTTTTTACAGAATTTTACTGGGAAAAAGTGAAGTTAATAACAGGAAGCAGGTTTCTGGGTGGATATTGGAGTCAGACTCTTTAAAGTAAGTACCTCAGTAGTTGAGAAAAATAAAGAAAGAAAATAAATACAAATAACATTAGCATCTCGTGTGCAATGCTAACGGAACCGAACGTCCCTGTTAGCTTCCGCACGTCAAACCCCTCATTTGACAGCAGGATTTCAGTTTAAACTCTTCTTAAACACCATTTTATGACTTTAAGTAAATCCGCGTATTTATTTAGTCTTACCTTTCGTCCGAGGAGCTTTAAAAAGCCGTAAATGTTTGTGTTTATAGCCGCTGTTTGAATGTTTTTAGCATTGCCGCTTCAACCGCCTCCTCGGTTCAAACTGCGGCCGCTCGCTCCTCATTGGCTGAAACAACATTACGTCATGGGGCAACAGTGCCCCCTGCAGCAGGGAGGCAGGAACTGCAGCTTTTCATTTGTTATTCTTACTTTTGATGTATTTTTTATATTTTATAATTCTATTATATTTTAACTTTTCATCCATGTACTTCCTTTAAATCAAATTCAGGAGAACTGGTGCAATTAAATGATTTGAATACATACCTGAGACTATACACATATAGAATCCTGTGTAAAAGTGAAAGTGACTATTCTCATCGCACGCTGTGAGACGCAACAAAATTACACCTCTGCATTTTTCACACTCACACATGCAGCGAGAGGCAGCTACTGAAAGCACCTGGGGAGCAGTGACGGGGATGGTACCTTACTCAAGGGTATCTCATGGCAACCTACTGGTCTGGGATTCAAGCCCACAACCTTCTAATCCTGGGGCCCCACCCTGCTTAGCTTCTGAGATCAAACGAGACCGAGCATTCTCAGGGTGGTATGGCCACAAGCGCAAATGTTTCAGGACCCTCATTCAGTTTTTTAACATGCTGCTGAGGGACATTTCTCCAGATCTTCCTGAAGGACAGTGTTTTTGTCTCTCATTTTCTGTGCCTTAGCAGTTTTCCAAATTAACATTTACAGCATTTAGCAGACAAAAAAAAAGGAACCCAATGTTGGTAGCACTAGAGGTGCAACCTCCTGCAACCTCTTGATCCATAGGTCTGTAGGCAAGTTCCCTACCACTAGACCACTACCACCTCAATCCAGATCTTCCTGAAGGACAGTGTTGTTGTCTCTCATGTTCAGTCCAGTCTCTGTACCGGAGCAGTTCTCCAGATCTTCCTGAAGGACAGTGTTGTTGTCTCTCATGTTCAGGAGCAGTTTCAGAAGCAGTGTGAGATCATCTCCACAGAGAAACAAACAGCAGCTGACACCCAAAGAAGAGCTTTGGGAAGTCCTTCAAGAAGCCTGGAGAAGTGTTCCTGTTCCTGAAGGAAGGAGCTGGTCTAAGAGAGTTGAGCTGTGCTGAAGAATAACGGTGGTGGTGGTGAACAGTGACTTTAAAGCTGGTTAGAATTAAACTCTCTTTGTGTTTAGACTGGAGTTACATGTGTTTGGGCAGCGGTGGTCTAGTGTTTAGGGAGTCGGCCACAGGATAGGAAGATTGTGGGTTCAAAACCCTTACCAGTAGGTTGCTCTGAGGTACCCTTGAGCAAGGTACTGTCCCTATCACTGCTCCCCAAGCGCTTTTATAGCTGCCCCCTGCTGAACGGTGTTTGCATGGGTTAAATGCAGAGGTCCAATTTCGTTGTGGTTCACTGTGTGTTCTCACAATGACAAGAATAGTCACAATTTAATTAAATAAAAATTATTTGTACACAAATCGCTGAACCTACTGTCTCACTTTCACACAGAACAGAGGGACATGAGGGGACATTTGAAGAACAGTGTAGATGTAATTTATTTGTCAGACTGTAGGAAGTTGGTTTTTCCAGCAGCTTTATTGGGTTTAGCGTTCTGGTCTTCTCCCAGTCAGAGGTTTTCCAGGCTGGGAATGCTGGGTTTCCTGCCCTTTGGAAGGTGGAACTCAGGGATCACAGCCAGGGTGCGGCGACGGCGGAAAGTCTTCTTCTTCTCCAGAGTTTCATCCAGAGCACTCAGGGATAATTTTCGTCCTTTCTGCTTGTACAGAAACCTGGACTGGACCCGAGAAAGCCTGCGGCGTGGCCTTGAGGCTGCAGGGTGGGGCTGGGCCTTTGGCCTGTAGGAGGAACTGTTCTGGGCCTGGAGGGCGTCCAGCAGACTCCTCATGTCCAGCCTCCAATCTTTCTTTGCAACAGGAGAGAAGCTTTCTTCATGAATCTTCTTCTGTGGTGAAGCTTTGGTGGCTTTTGGCCGGTCTTTTGGTCCCAGCCATAGCTGTTTGGTTTCTTGGGTTCTCCAGAGCGTTTTCGGGAGTGTTTTGTATGGCGGTTGGTTTATAAACCTGGCTGAGATTGGACTGCAGGACGGCCGCTGGGTGGCTGGATCTCTTAATACTACACCTGTCCTCCTCTTCCTGGCCTGTATTAGCAGCTGTATTATAGTCTGGTTGCCAGTCTGATTAGCACAGTCCAGGGCAGTTTGACCGACTGAGTCATGAGCATTTAGGTCAAAATCCAGAGCCTGGAGAAACATCTGGACCAGGCCCACACGCTGGTACAGAACCGCATACATAAGGGCAGACCGTCCACGGCCGTCGCTCGAACCCACGCGACCGTTGTGCATAAGCAGCATCCTGGCCACGCCCACAGCCCAGTCTTCTCCATCATGGAGGCAGCAGAGCATCAGTGGGGTTCGACCTTCAGCATCACGTCCATTCACGTCCACCCCAGATTCAACCAGTCGCCTCGTCACCAAGAAATCACCCTTCAGTACGGACCTGTGGAGATCCATGTTTCCTCTGTAAGAAAACAGAAACATATTACATTCTGTCCTCATATCTTCTTCTTCTTCTTCTTTCAGCTGGTCCTGTTAATCTTCTTGAGCAAATAATGTCCTCTGCATCTCCCTCTTTCACACCTTCCCCCTGCATGTCCTCTCTCACCACATCCATAAACCTCCTTTTGTCCTTCCTCTCCTCCTCTTTCCTGGCAGCTCCATCCTCAACATCTTTCTCCTGATATTCTCCTCGTCTCTCCTCTGGACACGTCCAAACCAACACAATCTCACTTCTCTCATGTTGTCTCTAATCTGTCCAACCTGAACGGTCCCTCTAATACACTCATCCCTAATCTTCTCCATCTTCGTCCCTCCCGACACAAATCTCAGCATCTTTAACTCTGATACCTCCAGCTCCTCCACCTGTCTTTTCATCACCGCCTCCAACCCGTATAACAGCTGTTCTCACTACTGTCTACAACCCATATAACATAGCTGGTCTCTCTACCATCTCCAACCCATATAATATAGTTGGTCTAACTACCGTCTACAACCTGTAGAACATAGCTGGTCTCTCTACCATCGTGTAAACCTTCTCTTTCCCTTTATATTTGTAATAAACCCATAAGAAGTAACTAATAATAACAATAAAAACATTTGATTTGAACGTACCGAAGATAATGTGATTTAAAAGCACAGCACACAGAGCAGACAGTAATGATCAATAACAGATTTTTCAGGAAGCAGGAAGGTCTTCTGCTGTAAGAGATCAGAGGTGTGAGCGTTCATTTTAAGAGTTTAGAGAGTTTTTCACCTGATCCGGCTGTGATGATCCCTCATATCCACACTGAACGGCCAGCGGACAACAGTGGTGTGTTGTTGCTACCGGAGAGGGGGCAGTCCAGACCATAAATCACACTCACACACACACACACACACACACACACACACACACACAGAGCCAAACCTCTACTGGCACTTACTCAAGATTGTTCAGTTCAGTGAAAGTCTTGAGCCTCCTTTCTTTCTGTTGCTGTTCTGATCTTTCTTAAGTGCAAATGTTTCAGTGCTCCAGCCTACAAAGTGTTCTAAAGATACAAGGCTCTAGATAAAGGGCTTCTCAGCATCAGAATCAGCAGTATACGAATCAGCTGATCATCTGGAATCATCTGCTCCTGTTTCTTCACTGCTTCAAGTCTGAAGTTAGACACTTTGTTCTGCTTAAAGGTTCAGACGTAGATCACTGTGTGGATTAACCAACACAGAACTATCAAACTGCTCAGGTACAGAGACTGGACTGAACATGAGAGACAACAACACTGTCCTTCAGGAAGATCTGGAGAACTGCTCAGGTACAGAGACTGGACTGAACATGAGAGACAACAACACTGTCCTTCAGGAAGATCTGGAGAACTGCTCAGGTACAGAGACTGGACTGAAAATTAGTCAAAGCACCTGTAAAGCTGTAAAGCTTTGTTACCGAGGACAGTTGGTAACAAAGGAGAGTCCGAAGTTCTTAAAGAAGGATCTATAATGCTGTCTCAGGGTTTAAAGGAAAAAGCAAGGAACTGTAAAGACATGTTCTCCTGCAGGGTTTCTGATTTACATTTGCAGCATTTATCAGACGCTCTTATCCAGAGTGTCTTCCAAGTCCTGATTACAGGGACAGTCCCCCCTGGAGACACTCAGGGTTAAGGGTTTTGCTCAGGAACCCAGTGTTGGTAGTGCTGGAGGTTTGGACCTGTGATCTCTTGATCCACAGTTCTGTAGGCAAGTACCCACCACTAGACCAGCAGCACCCCATGATAAAGTCTGATAAAGTGGCCATGTAATTGCTACCCAATGAAAAAACATCCTAAAGAAGACAAACACAGTAGACAGAGCAACGTCTGTAGCTTTTATTCAAAAACAGTCAAACCTGAGGGGAAAGGTTCAGAAACAGAAATAAAAACTAAAACTAAAGAAAGCACTCTGGTGCACTCTGGAAAGAAGTCACTTAAATTTAGAAGCTACAAAAGCACAGCAGAACTAACTCAGGCCGTCCTGAGTTTGGACGGGCCGGACCCGCAGGACCTCCGCAAACCCATCCCCAAACCAGCAGGTGATGTCGGCCGTGTCCAGAGAGAAGAAGAAGAGCCGATCGCCGCAGCGGGTTCTCCGGTACACGGATCGAGGATCAGCCGATAAAATGGCCCGGATCGCCGCCGCCGCCTCGTCTGGACCTCTCAGGAACCGGAACTTGGGCCTTCCAGAGTCTGAGCACACAACACATCAAGATAAAAGATGAAACCTCACCGTCTCAGTGTCTCTGAGAGTTCCTTCCACATCACCTGTTTTTTAAATGTCGCCCCCTACACTTCCTACAGGGCATTACAGTCTGTCAGAACAGCAAATCAAACACATTTAACCTTGATTCAACAGACATCCATCTCTGAACGAGAGAGAGAGAGAGAGAGAGAGATACCGGAGCTCTCTGGAGGTAGAAACTCTGCGAGTTCTTCCTCAGCGTTTGGGGTGAACCGGACGTCCAGTTTGGACACTGGAGGTTTCCTGATCCAGGCGGCGATGCTGCTGTAGGAATCTTCTCCGTAACACAGTCTGGAACCAGAGGAGGAGACGAGGGTCACGTTCCTACTGTGCCATGTGACCCAGACAACGCGGAACAATAACCTCCAAAATATATACTGGGTGTCCAAAAGTATCTGGACAGCATGGGAGCTCAGCTGCTTTAAGGTGCTCCCTCTGCTACATTCAGCTCGTATCTCCAAAGAAAAAGGACGACTAAACCTGCTCTGGACCCAGAAGTCTCTACGGTCACCATGCTGGGGGTCTAGAGGGGTATAAAGCCCCCCAGTGTTGTACTGCGGAGCTCTGTGGACTGATGGAGCTCCTCTGGGTTTGTGATCCAGATCTAATCAGTACATAAACTCATTAATGCTCTCGTGGCTGCAAGCAGTCAACTCCATCCATCTTTCCCAGAACAGTAGAGGCTGCAGGAGACAGACACCCACCCGATTAACACCCGTAATATCAGAGGAAACGCTGGAGGAGCAGGTGGTCTCACTTTTGGAGATCCAGTGTCTGATAATGTTGGGTATAAAGAGACTGATGGAAGTTCTAATGTTTTAATTATATTTATATTATTTTAATGATATTTATTAAAGCTGCGGTTCTCTGAGACGGTCAGATGGTCCAAGTTTTGCTCCAGGCCTTTGTGTTCAGCTGGAGCTAAATATGGACCATCTGGGGTTCTACAAGGACCAGTTTGAGCACCAACAATAAAAGTTCTGCGCAAAAGTCTTTGGAGCGTCAGATTGTTTAAATCAGCGGCAAAAAGTTAGTTTGACTTTTTCCAGCAACATAATCTCATCAGAATCAATCACATCAGATTCATAAAAGTCATTAAATGTGTGTTTAAAGCAGCTTTTATCTTCTGATCAGGTTCAAAGATCTGGTTTACTTCCTGATTTCTCCTCGATGCTCCATCACACAGTAAACTGTACTGAGTCGATCAGAAACTGATCGATCAGAACTGAACATAATCGATCATAATCAATAAAGTGAGTGTCCTTCACTCCTCTTTCTGATCTGAATCTAAAGTCATCAAGGAGCTTTTGAATTCAAGTCACTTTAAAAAATATTAGGAATATTTTATATTGAATTTTATATTTATTTGTATTAAACAATTCTCAAACACTTATTAAATTTTTATTTTTCTGTAAAAGTAAAAACGGATTCTCTATCGAGCCGATCTTCATCAAACGTGGAGCCATGTTTTGTATTCTTCTCTTAAAAATCAATCAACAGATTGATTCGTTAAAAAAACAGATTGATTATTAAAATAATTATTAATCGCATCCCAAAACTGTTCACCTCCATCAGCAGCTCCTGATTACACTTCATGAAGCATCAATTCACCAAAGCAGTGATCAGGAACCACTGGTTAAACTGGGATTCACTTTTATATATTAGCTCTTATATAATAAAAGTCCTAAATCTAGTCCTTAATTATGTATTTGTATACATTCATTAAAAAAAGATCATTAATCTGGATGTGAGAATTCATGACTCACTGAATCATTTCCTTAAAGAGTCATGAAAAGTGAATCATTGTGAATATGGTTCCCCACCCTACCTGGGAGCGCTGTCTTTCTCAGATGTGTCTCCGGTGGACTTTCCTCCAGCAGGACTGTCTGCACACGGCGCCCCCTGCTGGAGGAACTCCCTCACCTCCGCCAGCACTCGGCTGAACGCGGAGGGAGCGGCTGCAGCCGAGAGCTCCGATACCGGCTCTGGTGAGGGGGACTGTGGACCCTCGGGTTCTGCTTCTGTCTCCGAGTCCATAGCGTCCTCCGTCTGTTCGTATTCAGCGCTCATGTTTGTCCCTGAGGAGGGACAGTCGTAGTCCGGGATGTAAGGTTTAACATCCAGCACTGGCGTCCCTGCGATCAAGTCCACCCCAGACAGGTGAAGTGTGTCTCCTGCAGCACAGGACAGGCACTTACATTTACAGTGTCCCTGCAGAGGTGTCCCTTCATCTCTTACGGGTTGGAGACGGCAGTGAGACCAGCTATGCTATACGGATTCGAGACGGCAGTGAGACCAGCTATGCTATAGGGGTTTGAGACAGTAGTGAGACCAGTTATGTCATACAAGTTGGAGAAGTTAGTGAGACCAGCTATGTCAGACGAGTTGGAGACGGTAGTGAGAGCAGCTATGTCATACGAGTTGGAGACGGTAGTGAGAGCAGCTATGTCAGACGAGTTGCAGACGGTAGTGAGAGCAGCTATGTCATACGAGTTGGAGACGGTAGTGAGACCAGCTATGTTATACGAGTTGGAGACAGTAGTGAGACCAGCTATGTTATACGGTTCGAGGCAGCGAGTGGACTCAACTATGCTATAGGGTTTGGGTTAGTAGTGAGACCAGTTTATGTTATACAGAGTTGAAGTTAGTGAATAGCTGCATGTCAGGCAGGGTTGGAAGGCGGTGGTGAGAGCAGCTATGTCAGGCGAGGTTGGAGGCGGTGGTGACAGCTATGTCAGGCAGAGGTTGGAGGCGGTGGTGAGAGCAGCTATGTCATACGAGTTGGAGCCAGTGGTGAGAGCAGCTATGTCGCCTGAGTTGGAGTTCAGTGAGACCAGCCTTGTCTGAGCCAGTTGCGGGAGCCGGTGGTGAGAGCAGCTATGTGTACGAGTTGGAGGCCAGTGAAGTGAGCAGCTATGTCATCACAGGAGTTGGAGGCAGTAGTGAGAGCAGCTATGTTATACCGGGTTGGGGCGGTGGTGAGACCAGCTATGTTATACAGGTTGGAGACGGTGAGTGAGACCAGCTATGTTATACGGATTGACGGCAGTGAGACCAGCGCGCTATGCTATGGGGGTTTGAGACGGTAGTGAGACCGGTTATGTTGTAAGTTGGAAGTTGGTAAGGACCAGCTGCATGTCAGGCGAGTTGGAGGCGGTGATGAGGCAGCTATGTCAGGCGAGTTGGAGGCGGTGGTGAGCAGCTATGTCAGGCCGGAGTTTGGAGGCCGGTGAGTGAGGCAGCTATGTCAGGCCGAGTTGGAGCGGTGGTGAGAGCAGCTATGTCAGGCGAGGTTGGAGGCGGTGGTAACGAGGCAACTATGTCAGGCCGGTTGGAGGCGGTAGTGAGGCAGCTATGTCATCACGAGTTGGAAGCGAAATAGTGAGCAGCTATGTCACTCTGAGTTAGAGGCATTAGTGAGAGCAGCCTGTCATCACGAGTTGAGGCAGTAGTAGAAACAGCTATGTCAGGCAGTTGGAGACGGTAGTAGGAAACAGCTATATGTGCTCTGAGGTTGGGCGGTAGTGAGACCAGCTATGTCATATGGATTGGAGACATTAGTGAGACCAGCTATGTTATACTGATTGGAGACAGTAGTGAGACCAGCTATGTTATACAGTTAGAGGCAGCAGTGAAACCAGCTATGCTATATGGGTTTGAGACAGTAGTGAGACCAGTTATGTTATACAAGTTGGAGAAGTTAGTGAGACCAGCTATGTTAGACGAGGTTGGAGACGGTGGTGAGACCAGCTATGTTAAAGCTTGGGGACGTTAGAGAGACCAGCTATGTTAGACAAGTTGGAGGCGGTGGTGGACCCGCTTATGTCATCTTTGAGTTGAGACAGTAGTGAGACCAGCTATGTTCTTGCCTCACGGTTAAGAGCAGTAGTGAGACCCGAAAGCGCTATGTTATCTGGATTCGAGACGACAGTGAGACCAGCTATGCTATAGGGGTTTGAGACAGTAGTGAGACCAGTTATGTTATACAAGTTGGAGAAGTTAGTGAGACCAGCTATGTTATACGAGTTGGAGACAGTAGTGAGACAGGCTATGTTATACGAGTTGGCGATGGTAATGAGACCAGCTGTGTCATAAGAGTTTGAGACGGTAGTGAGACCAGCTATGTTAAACGAGTTGAGGCGGTAGTGAGACCAGCTATGTTAAACAAGTTGGAGACGGTAGTGAGACCAGCTGTGTCATACGAGTTTGAGATGGTAGTGAGACCAGCTATGTTATACGAGTTGGAGATAGTGAGTGGGGATAGCTATATTATACAGGTTGGATATAACTGATAAGCCAAGCCACACTACAGGCTGTCGTGTATAAAAGACAAAGCGGTCCTCTTGGTCGCGGGCACACAGGAAAGCGGACCGCGAGGAGGCTGGACACAGAAGGGGCAGGCGCTGTGATGTTCTCCAGCCTGTGAGGGTGAGACCGATGGCGTTGGGTCGATGAGGGCTGCGGGTGGAGTACACCCCCACCTTCTGGCCATTCAGCCGAGGAGGCTTCACTTTGGCTTTGTAGCTCAGGTGACCATTCTTATGAAAGAGGAAGATGAGCCTGAGGAGGAAGAAGAGATACAAAGGTGCACCCTCAGACCACTGGCTTATGGTTCTAGATAACAGTGTTTGCTATTGAGTCATGAACAACATAGTCTGGCTAAGTGGGATTTCTTCTGCCAGATCCCTTTAATCTTCCTGACAGCACACACCAGACGTGGGAGTATTGCTCCAGGCCGGTCAGCGCGTGGTCAGGGTTATTGAAGACCGAAGGCTGGATCTGCAGGCTGGCGCGGGACGACACGCAGACGCCAGGCTGCCTGGGGGTCCATTCTTATTGGGAAAAGCAAAGGCTGATATGCACCCGATGGGGGCGGTCTGAATCACGAGCCTGAGGAGAGGGACAAGACAAAGGAGGCTAAGATTAACAAAAACAACAGAACTTTTTCTCTGTCCTCCAACCAGAATCAGCAGAGAGCAGTTAAGCCAGTCCTCCCTCTCCCCCCATCACTCAGTAGAACTGTCCTCTCTCTCTGGGGTGTGTAGGGTGGTCCTCCCTCTCCCCCATCACTCAGTAGAGCTGTCCTCTCTCTCTCTGGGTGTGTAGGGTGGTCCTCCCTCTTCCCCATCACTCAAATGAGGCTGTCCTCTCTCTCTCTCTGGGTGTATGGTGGTCCTCCTCTCCCCCCATCACTCAGCAGTAGACTGTCCTCTCTCTCTCTCTGGGTGTGTAGGGTGGTCCTCCCTCTCCCCCATCCCTCAGTAGAACTGTCCTCTCTCTCTCTCTGGGTTTGGAGCGGTCCTCCCTCTCCCCCATCAGTGAATGGGAGGAGACCTCACACTGATCTGATGTTAACAATGGTTGGATTATTATCCAGGTAAAAACAGCGCCACCTTCAGGTGCTGCTCCCTCACCTTGCTCTAACGATGTCTCGGCCATGGCTGTGGTTCTGCAGTTTGTTCTCACCGTCCCTCCGTCCTCAGACCTCCAGCTCAGCGCATACAGGGCATATGTGTTTCCTGTGAGCTCGGACAGCGCCCTCTAAGTGCTGCCTGTGGAAACACAGTCAGGCGGGGTTAAAGATCAGATACCTGCTGCAGATACGAGGTCACTGCGATACAGCAGCGCTACGATTTAGACTCACACACACTGAATACACTTTAAACTCACACACACTCTCACCTTTTTGCTCACACACTTTACAGTGTGTAGTTTGTAGTGTGTATAGTGTGTGTGTGTGTATAGTGTGTGTACAGTGTGTGTGTGTACAGTGTGTGTAGTGTGTGTATAGTGTGTGTAGTTTGTAGTGTGTAGTGTGTGTAGTTTGTAGTGTGTGTAGTTTGTAGTGTGTATAGTGTGTGTGTGTGTGTACAGTGTGTGTAGTGTGTGTATAGTGTGTGTAGTTTGTAGTGTGTGTAGTGGCTATTGTATAAGTGTGTATGTAGTGTATTGTATAATTGTGTGTGCCAGTGTGTGTGTGTAGTGTGTGTAGTTTGTAGTGTGTGTAGTTTGTAGTGTGTATAGTGTGTGTGTGTGTGTACAGTGTGTGTAGTGTGTGTATAGTGTGTGTAGTTTGTGTAGTGTGTGTGTATAGTGTGTGTATAGTGTGTGTAGTGTGTAGTTTGTAGTGTGTGTAGTTTGTAGTGTGTGTATAGTGTGTGTAGTGTGTAGTTTTGTGTGTAGTTTGTAGTGTGTGTATAGTTTGCCTTGTGTAGTGTGTGTATAGTGTGTGTATAGTGTGTGTAGTTTGTAGTGTGTGTATAGTGTGTGTAGTGTGTGTGTAGTTTGTAGTGTGTGTAGTGTGTGTGTAGTGTGAGTGTTTGTAGTGTAGTGTGTGTAGTGTGTGTGTAGTTTGTGTGAAGTGTGTGTATAGTGTGTGTGAGTGTGTGTGGTTGTAGTGTGTGTGTATGGTGTGTATAGTGTGTGTATGGTTTGTAGTGTGGTGTGTGTAGTGTGTGTGTGTAGTTTGTAGTGTGTGTGTGTTAGTGTGTGTGTGTGTGTGTGTTTGTGTGAGTGTGTATAGTGTGTGTGTAGTTTGTGGTGTGAGTGTGTGCCAGTGTATTGTTGTGTGGTTGTGAGTGTGAGTGTGTAGCAGTTTGGCAGTGTAGTGTGGTGTACATGGTATTGGTAGCGGTTTGTAGTGTGCAGTGTGTGTAGTGTGTGGTGTGTAATGTGTGTAGTCTGTGGTGTGTAATGTGTGTAGTGTGCAGTGTGTGTGTATTATTATTGTGTAGTGTGTGTAGTTTGTAGTGTAGTGTGTGTGTATAGTGTGTGTAGTTTGTAGTGTAGTGTGTGTAGTGTGTGTGTAGTGTGTGTAGTGTGTTATGTGGTTTACAAGTGTGGTGTGTGTGAGTGTTGCAGTGTGTGTAGTGTGTGTATGTGTGTGTAGTTTAGCAGTGTGTGTGGTTTGTAGTGTGTGTAGTTTGTAGTGGTGTAACCATAATTGTGTACAGTGTGTGTAGTGTGTGTATAGTGTGTGTAGTTTGTAGTGTGTGTAGTGTGTGTATAGTGTGTGTAGTGTGTGTATAGTGTGTGTGTAGTGTGTGTGTAGTGTGTGTAGTTTGTAGTGTGTGTAGTTTGTAGTGTGTATAGTGTGTGTGTGTGTGTACAGTGTGTGTAGTGTGTGTATAGTGTGTGTAGTTTGTAGTGTGTGTAGTGTGTGTATAGTGTGTGTATAGTGTGTGTAGTGTGTAGTTTGTAGTGTGTGTGTAGTTTGTAGTGTGTGTATAGTGTGTGTAGTGTGTAGTTTGTAGTGTGTAGTTTGTAGTGTGTGTATAGTTTGTTGTGTAGTGTGTGTATAGTGTGTGTATAGTGTGTGTAGTTTGTAGTGTGTGTATAGTGTGTGTTGTAGTGTGTGTAGTTTGTAATGTGTGTAGTGTGTGTGTAGTTTGTAGTGTGTGTATAGTGTGTGTAGTTTGTAGTGTGTGTATAGTGTGTGTAGTGTGTGTAGTTTGTAGTGTAGTGTGTGTGAGTGTGTATAGTGTGTGTAGTTTGTGTGTGGTGTGTTGTAGTTTGGTGTAATTATTAGTAGTATAGTGTGTGGTTGTGAGTGTGAATTATTGTGTAGTGTGTGCAGTCATGTGTAGTTTGTAGTGTGAAAATTAGTATTGTGGTGTGTGTGTAGTTTGTAGTGTGGTATTATTGTAGTTTGTAGTGTAGTGTGTGTAGTATTATTGTATAATTATTATTGTGGTTTGTAGTGTGGAGTATTATTATTATAGTGTGTAGTTTGTAGTGTAATTATTGTGTGGAGTGTGTAATTGTGTGGTGTGTAGTGTGTGTGTAGTTTGTAGTGTAGTGTGTTAGCCAGTGTGTACAGTGTGTGTAGTGTGTGTACAAGTGTGTGTGGTTGTAAGTGTTGTGTGTGTGTGTGTGTGTAGTTTGTCAGTGTTGTGTGTGTGTGTGTGTGTAGTTTGTCAGTGTAGTGTGTGTATAGTGTGTGTAGTTTGTAGTGTAAGTGTTGTTGGCAATTATTGACAGTGTTGTTGTAGTGTGTGTATAATTATTATTGTAGTTTGTAAAGTGGTGTGTGTATAGTGTGTGTAGTTTGTAGTGTAAGTGTTATTGTATAGTGTGTGTAGTGTGTATTTATGGTGTGTGTGGTTGTAGTGTATGTATAGTGTGTAGTGTGTGTGTAGTTTGTAGTGTGTGTATAGTGTGTGTAGTGTGTGTATGGATTTGTAGTGTGTGTATAAGTGTGTGTGGAGTGTGTGTGTGTGAAGTTTGTAGTGTATTATTATAGTGTGTGTAGTTTTGTAGTGTGTGTATAGCTCTTGTATAGATGTGTAGTTTTGTAGTGCCAATTGTTTATTGTGTAGTGTGTATTGTATAGTTATTATTGTAGTTTGTTTATGTAGTGTGTGATATTAGTGTGTGTATAGTGTGTGTAGTTTGTAGTGTAGTGTGTGTATAGTTTTGTGTAGTGTCACCATATAGTGTGTGTAGTTTGTAGTGTAGTGTGGTGTAATTGTGTGTGTGTGTGTGTATAGTGTGTGTAGTGTGTGAGTGTGGGTGTGTGTATGGTTTGTGTAATTATTATTAATATAATTATTATGGTTGCATGAGTATACAGTGTAGTGTAATTGTGTGTGTGTGTATAGTATGTGTAGTTTGTAGTGTAGTGTGTATAGTTTGTGTAGTGTATTGTATAGTGTGTGCAGTTTGTGAGTGTGAGTGTGAGTGTGGTGTGTGTGTGTGTGTAAGTGTGTGCCAGTGTGTGTGTGTACCTGATGTTCTTTATTTCTCTCCTCATTGCCACTGTGATTTGCTGTTTCAGGGTGAAGATCATTCGCTGCAGCTGCAGACCATGAGATCCAGGTGAGTGTGTGTGTGTGTGTGTGTGTGTATAGTTGTTGATGAGTGTGTGTGTGTATAATTGAGTGGTGTGTGTGTGTGTGTGTAGTTGATGAGTGTGTGTGTGTATTTGGGGTAAAGTGTATGAGCAGAAAGCAGGAAGGTTCACTGCATTTCTTCTCCCACTGCGCATGCCTGTACCAGCCTGCATCTTCAGTATTAAACTTATGTCAGACCCAGCAGAGAGCTGTCGGGCCTCATTCACCCCGATTTAATATTCACCACGTAAACACAGACAGAACCTGAACACTGGGGAGGCACAAGCCAATGTAATTCTCGGTGCCGGTCCCAGTACCGGACAGATGGGGCGGGTTCAGTGAGGAAGGACACCCGGCATCAGCAGTTTGGTCAAATCAATTTACTGGACACGGAGGCCTAAACAGGAGATTTGAAAAGCAAAAACAGGCAGACAGACAGACAGATAGACAGACAGACAGACAGACATCAAAATGGAAGCGCAGAAATGAAAAAGTGCATTAAAGTGATTCTGATGTTCATCCATCCTACCACCAGGGGGCGCAGACACACTTCACCCCCTGCACTTCCACTTCAGGACCTCCTGACGCGTTCATAAACACAGCGACGAAGAAGTGCTTATTCCTTCAAATGTTTATTAATATACATGTTTATTAATTATGATGTTAGATAACGACAAGCATTTATAATAGATTATACAATCTTGAGAGACATTCAACTTTTGTATAAATGGAATAAGGGCTTTTTATCAGGCACCAATATGGGTTGTTTGTGTCTCTAACTATCCAACAGATCTCTTTAAATATATAGTTTCTAATCTCTCATCCTCAGTCCCTCCCAGCACCAAATCTCAGCATAACACAACTCTAAACCTCAAAACTCCGTGCCTGTCTTTTGAAAAAGTGTAAAGTGAAAGTACAACCCTTGTCATTTAGAGGGTCACAACTGCTTGTGAACCAAAAGCAACCCCAGACTCTAACACCTTGTACACACAAACACCGTGCAACAGTGGGCAGCTATTGAAAGCACCTGGGGAGCAGTAATGGGGACGGTACCTTGCTCAGAAAGGGTACCTCAGGGCAACCTACTTGCGAGAAGCCAGACCCACAATCTTCTTCCGATCACGGGCCAACTCCTCACCGCCAGGCCGCGTTTTCATCTGCCGATCTCCAACCAAGTATAACATAGCTGGTGTAATACCATCTCAGCCTACTGCACTAATGATCTCTATACCATCTCCAACTTTTATTAATAACATAGCTGGTCTTACTACTCTCTCAGCCTGTATAGCTGCTTCAGATGACTATCATCAGCATATAATAGCTAGTCTCCAGTGCTGATCATATAAGCCTTCCTTTCATCTGCGATTCCATCTGTCATGAATGTCCTGTCACTCTTCTCCACCCATTCCAACCTGCCTGCTCTCTCTTCTACACTCTCCGTTACTCTGGACTGTCCCCCCGAGTATTTAAACTCCTCTTAATGCACTTGCTGTCACATAATGTCTCTATTAACATCTTGTCATAGGTGCTGATAAACTGATCAGGGGTTCCTTGAAAGTGAAAGTGACTATTAGTCATTGTGAACACAGTGAACCAAACACATCCTCTGTGCTGCTTTTATACACACACACACACCACTATCAACAGAGAACATGGTATATCAGCACCCAGGGCGGTAGGAGCGTTACATTGATCAATTTGACAACCTTCTGATTGAGTTGGAACCCGAGACCGAAGCACTTGCTAAACGCTGCTTGTTTGGTGGTGTTATGGAAGTGTCAGTGTGAGTGATTGGTTAAAAAAAATACATTCTTTCAGAGCTGACCGACAGCAAGGCCGTAATTTTGGCTGGAATTGTTCAAAATAATCTCTTCAGGCTCAATAAAACACAGGCTGTCACATTGCAATTGACACAAGCAGAGCACATGAATAAATATAGGTTTGTTCCTGGAGGAGGAAGCCCGTCCTGAAGCGGCGGCCGTCTGTGGTATGAAAGCTCAGAAATTATCGGTTCTCTGCTGGGATGTGGGCTGGAGCAGGCCGGCTGAAGTGCTGCCGCTGCTCGCCTACAACCAGGTTTCCAGGCGGAAACCTTTTCACTCGCGCCCGGGCGATCGGCGTGGACAGCACTAGCTCGCCAGAACCCATGCCGATCAGTTGGTCAGATGCGAGCTCCTCCAGCAGCCTGCTGCCGAAAACGAAGTGGAAATTGAGCGTTGGCGGTTAGCATCTCAAATGAATAGCGAATGTTGTAGGTACAATAGTTCATAAACTCCTATGAACTACTAGACTGGCCACTTTATTGGCTGCCACACTGTGTCTACTGGACCCCAGCCACTTTATTCGAAAACACTCACACTGTATCACTAGATAGCCACTTTGTGGGCTCTCACACTGTATCTACTAGACTGGCCACTTTATTAGAAACACTCACACTGTATCTACAAGACCCAGCCCATACCCAAAATATGCCACACTGTGTATCTACTAGACTGGCCACTTTATTGGAAACACTGCTTCAGTAAAGTATAAACAGAGTTACAGCCCTGAAAACAAGGTGGAAATGAACTGCACTGGTCATGGCCTTTTAATTAACTCTGTAATTCAGGATCTTTTCCTCAAACTCAGGCCGTTTTCAGCCTCCATAAACTCAACACTGCGTTCAGCTTTGCCAACTGTCCCGCTGCGGTTATGAGTGACCGGCTAGACTCCTCCACCCCACACAGAAAGGAAGGATCCCCATCCACCTCGCTCATAGACTTTGCTCTTAAAGTAAGCAGTCTGTTTCACATTCATGGCATTTAACAGACTCTTATCAGGCAGCACTTCCAGTTCGGTTACAAGGACGAGTCCTGTGAAGACACTTGGGACAATGGTTTGCCAGTCTGCTGGGCGTAGAGATTTGGTTATTTAGATTTGAACCTGTGACCTGGTGGGCGCTGATGAAAAGGCAGGTGGTGGGTGGGAGATGCAGAGTTAAAAGATGCTGAGATGTGCATTGGGAGAGCGGGACAGGTCATGGGCTCAGAAGTTTTAGAACAAGAGTGAGACTGTGTTGGTGAGAGACAATAGTATATCAAAGAATTGTTGAGAAATGGGCTGCCCAGGAAAGGAGGTTTATGGATGCAGTGAGAGAGGACATGTAGGACAGCAGGCCAGAAGATGCAGAGGACAGGAAGACATAGAGACAGATGGCCTGCTGCAGAATCAATGACTTGAAGCATAACATACTGACTTTATCCACCAAGGGCTAGCTGTTTTGGCCAAACCAGTCAGGGACGGGTCTCTCCTGGGACACTGGTTTGTCTTCTTCCTCGTCAGGTCCCAGGTCCTCAATCAGAACCTCAGTAGCGCTCGGCTGCTGGGCAGTTCCTCTAGAGCCGGGATGATCAGGGGTTGGGCTGGCTGTGTGACAGCTGCGAAGACCATTTCAGGCCCGGACTCTATCTGAGGAACCAGGTCTGCGGCAGGAACCGCCGCTAGCTGAGGAACCGAAGGAGGTTCTTCTGCTACCATCAGTATTTCCACTGGATCAAGGTCAACCTGATCAAACTGGGGTTCCGCGACAACAACGTTTTTCCTCGGCCGGCCTTTCTTCGGAGTGCTGCCGGTACTCCTCTCTCGATCTCTTCCTGCTCTGAGCCCTGAAGAGGTTACAGATAAACATTCTTTCATTAAAGGGCCCAAAAGCCACATTTTTCTACACATTTTCAGTGGAGAAATCAATAGGCTGAATGGGTGAGGCTAAACTACTGTACACAGATGGTAGATTCAACTGCTGTGCCACACAGAATGGGTGAAGGCTAAACGCTGAAAGTGACTACCCTTGTCATTGTGAAAGCGCCAGCCTGCTTTGCTTACAACCTCAGTTTTCACCCAAACACCCGCGTGCAGCGGGGCCGTGCAAAGCGTGAGCAATGACGAGAAGTGATACCTTGCTCAAAAAGGTGTGCCTCAGGGCAACTGACTGGTGAGAGATGAACACAATCTTCGATCCGGAAACTCCTCACCACTAGAGACACATTGTATGGCGTGACTGGGTGCCTCTTATTCTGCACCAGCAATTCAGTTACCCCATAAATCACCTCCCACCTGAACCTTTACTCAAAGCCTGCTTCAGCACTAAATTTACCCATAAACCACTGGTTAGTTTGCTATCCTCTGCCTCTGCCTTTATCTTTCTCAGCGGTCACTGATTAGAGCGTCCAATCAACCTGTCAAACCAAACAGAACAGAGTCAAAACAGCAGAGGAACTGAGAGAGTACAATGAACATGAAAAAGAAGAGATGAAAGAATGAAAAGATAGAGAGGAGAGAGGCGAGAGACAGAGAGAAGCCGAGAGAGAGAGAGGCGAGAGAGAGAGAGAGCGAGAGAGAGAAGAGAGAGGCGAGAGACAGAGAGAGAGAGAGAAGGCGAGAGAGCGAGAGAGAGAGAGAGCGAGGCGAGAGAGAGAGAGCGAGAGAGAGAGAGAAGGCGAGAAGGCGAGAGAGCGAGAGAGAGAGCGAGAGAGAGAGAGAGCGATTGACAGAGAGAGTGAGAGAGGCGAGAGAGAGAGCGAGGGAAGCGAGAGAGAGAGAGAGGCGAGAGAGAGAGAGAGAGAGAGAGGCGAGAGAGAGAGAGAGCGAGAGGAGAGAGAGAGAGAGACAGCGAGAGGCGAGAGAGAGAGAGAGAGGCGAGAGGCGAGAGAGAGAGAGGCGAGAGAGAGAGAAGGCGAGAGAGAGAGAGAGAGAGAGGCCGAAGAAAAACGAAAGCCTTGAAGAGAAGAAGAGAGAAAGGCTTGAAGAGAAAATGAGAGAGAGAGAGAGAGCGAAGAGGCGAGAAGAGAGAGAGAGAGAGCGAGAGCCGAGAGAGCGAGAGAGAGAGAGAGAGAAGGCGGAGAGGCGAGAGAGAGAGAGAGAGAGAAGCGAGAGAGCGAGAGAGGCGAGAGAAAGTTAGAGAGAGACTGTCAGTGTTTTAATGTGATTGCCATCATTTCTGCACAGCTCTGATGTTACATGGTTTAAACCTCAGATCTTTCAACTAGTTTCCCAGCCCCTAAGAAACACGATCACAGAACTACAAAAACTAAAAGCTTTAGTCACCATGCCCCTAGAGGCAGTCACACTCCTAGTGATGAATATGGCTGGGACCTCATCTACCTCCTGAAGTTTGGGGGCGATCCATCCATCATCCAGGAGCTTCCTGAGGCCAACACAAGCCTGGGCTCATTTTCCCTTAAGCAACCTCCGGAGGAATCGGGCCAAACTGAACCTGTCAATCTCTTTTGTGACAAAAAAACATCCTTATAAGGAACTGTAGGGGCGTGGCCCTCAAGGATTCAGACACAACATTAAGCCTGTCTGGTTCTAGAACTAAAGTTAATACTGAGTTTAAAATGTATACGTTTAACCATCAGAGGGGTTTTAAAATGCATCACACAAAAATAACACTTACAAAAGTGTCTGCAGACAGGACACACACACTCCATATATAGTCCACACACACTCCATATATATTCTACACACTCCATATATATTCTACACACTCCATATATATTCTACACACTCCATATATTCTACACACTCATACCTATATTATATTACACACTCCATATATTCTCACACTCCATATATAGTCCACACACTCCTTATATATTCTACACACACTCCATATATTCTACACACACTCCATATATTCTACACACACTCCATATATATTCTACACACACTCCATATATATCCACACTCCATATATATTCCCACATACATATATAGTCACACACACTCATATATATTCTACACACACTCCATATATAGTCACACACCTCCATATATATTCTCTTTTACTCCTTTATATAGTCACACACACTCCATATATATTCACACACTCCATATATGAATCCACACACACTCATATACATTCACACATACACACACTCATATATATTTACACACTCATATATATTCTACACACACTCCATCATAGTCACACACACTCCATATATATTCTACCACACACTCATATATATTCTACACACACTCCATATATATTCTACACACACTCCATATATATTCTACACACACTCCATATATATTCTACACACACTCCATATATATTCTACACACACTCCATATATATTCCACATACTTTGTATTCTACACACTCCATATATTCTACACACTCCATATATATTCTTTACACACTCATATATATTCTACCTTTTCTCCATATATAGTCCACACACTCTTCATATAAATACCACACACTCATATATATTCCTACACACACTCCATATATATATTCTCACACACCTCCATATATGTCTACACACACTCCATATACCATCCACACACCTCCATATATATTCTACACACACTCCATATATAGTCCACACACACTCCATATATATTCTACACACACTCCATATATAGTCCACACACACTCCATATATTCTACACACCTCATAATTCCACACACACTCACATATATATTCTACACACCTCCATATATAGTCACCCCACACTCCATATATTCTACACACACTCATATATAATACACACACTCCCATATATATTCTACACCTCCATATATAATTCACCTCCATATATATTCTACACACACTCCATATATATTCTACACACTCCCACATATATATTACACCACTCCATATATATTCACCACACACTCCATATATATTCTACACCTCCATATATAATTTTACACTCCATATATATTCTACCCCACACTCCATATATATTCTACACACATAAATATATAGTCCACACACACTCCATATATATTCTACACACTCTCCATATATATTCTACACACACTCCATATATATTCTACACACACTCCATATATATTCTACACACACTCCATATATAGTCCACACACACTCCATATATATTCTACACACACTCCATATATAGTCCACACACACTCCATATATATTCTACACACACTCCATATATATTCTACACACACTCCATATATATTCTACACACCTCCATATGACTTCTACACACCTCCATATATTCTACACACTCCATATATATTCTACACACACTCCATATATATTCACACCTCCATATATTCTACTACACTCCTTATATTCTACACACACTGCCTCATATATAGTCTACACTCATATATGGTCCACACACTCCATATATTCCACACACACTCCATATATATTCTACACACACTCCATATATATTCTACACACTCCATATATATTCTACACACACTCCATATATATTCTACACACTCCATATATATTCTACACACCTCCATATATTCTACACACTCATATATTCTACACACTCCATATATATTCTACACACACTCCATATATATTCTACACACTCCATATATATTCTACACACACTCCATATATATTCTACATACACTCATATATATTCTACACACACCTCCATATATATTCCTACACCTCCATATATATTCTACACACACTCCATATATATTCTACACCTCCATATATATTCACACCCTCCATATATAATTTTCTACCTCCATATATATTCTACACACACTCCATATATATTCTACACACTCCAT
>CM029367.1:32883695-32898695 GCA_017165825.1 Hepsetus odoe
GCATTGCACTTCGTGGTTAACGGCCGAACGTAACAACCATTAAAGCCTGCGATTCTGAGTGCATTAGAGGCTGTTTTTTTTAATGGCACCCAAACTGGATGAGAGTTCACCTAAGAACCTTAGTTCTGTTCATTAAAAGGCCTTTCTTACCTGTAGCGATCGGCTGTGACCCTCAGCAGCTGCACCTTCCTGCAGAAATGTGGGCAAAAAGAACGAGTGGCTGCTTTTTTGGCCGCTCTTGGTTTTTTCGACAGCCTCTGTCGATGCCGCTATCAGTACAGTCAGCAGCAGATCCCTGAGGGCAGTAAACACACACCCAGGACACCCAGATAGCACCGAAACACACACACACACACACACACACACACACACACACACACACACACACACACCATGCCCTCTGCTGGACTTAAATAACTCAACACAATAAAACCTCCTTAAAACACCCCCTTATGCTTTCTGAAATAATGAAAAATATGCAAATCACCCTAAAATCTCACTGAAACTGGAGGAAAAGTGTCTTTACAGAAGCTCTTTTATGTTTTTATATCATTTTTTATTTTGTTTTTTTTCTAATCATAAAAACATTCACACGTTAAAAAGGATCTTATAAAAAATATCCAAACATTGTTTGTTAAAGTGAGCAAAAGAGTCCAAAACAACCGATAGAACACCTGAAACTGTGTACGGGACACAAAAAGACACTTTAACGTTCACGCTGTTTAAATAAAGGGGTTTTTATTTACATCTGCCCGTCTGCTCTGCTGCTCTTTCCTTCATTTTAATTCACTTTAAAAACAGGGACATGTCCAACGACAGTCCAGAGAAAATGTCTGGATCTGTCCACGGAAATGTCCCCCGGGGGACGCTAAACAAATGTTAAGTACACAAAGTAAGTCAAACTGTGAACTGTGTATACTCTTACAGTGTTACAGGAGTGTTTACTGTAAATCTGCACTTTTCACTGACCTGGAATGAAAAATAAATAAACATTACTGTCATAATAATAATAATTACAATAATAATAATAATAATAATAATAATAAAGTGAAAAAGTGAAATGAAAGTGACTATTCTTGTCATTGCGAGGTCACAGCACAGCGCACAGCACACAGTGAACCACAACGAAACTGGACCTCTGGATTTAACCCATGCACTCAAACACATGTGCAGCAGGGGGCAGCTATGAAAGCGCCCGGGGAGCAGTGACGGGGACAGTACCTTGCTCAAGGGTACCTCAGGACAACCTGCTGGTGAGGGAATCGAACCCACAATCTTCTGATCCGGGGCGACTCCCTCACCTCTAGAACACCGCTGCCCCTGGCCTAGTGGCTGCAATTACAATGCATTTACAGCACTGAGTGTCATGCTGTAAACTTTACAGTAGAACTACTGATCGATGCTTAGACTTGACAGTTTTACACCAAATCTTCAGTTTAAAATCCAAATTTCACTGAAAAAAAATCCAATTTTCCAACACTGATCCCACGTGCAGTCGATCAGTCCAGTTTGGTTTGGTGCCTGGAGTTCATTTCAGTTTAGCCCTGAAGAGTCTAATAGACTCTGTGGTTTCTGACTCGCTGTTATCTAGAACCATGGACCGAATGAGAAGACCTAACCCATGAACTGCATGTTATACAGTTACATACATTAACATTCAATGATAATTACATGAGCAATAAGCTCTTTAGATCTGCAGGTAAACAAACTAGAATCAAAAAATAAGTCCAGCGCAGCAGGAACATCTTACACTTTTCATCTCAAGATGTTTTTGAAATATTCAGCCACTTAAATGACAGTTTAGCAGCTTCCGATTCAGATTATTACTTTTTAAATAAACGACTTCACAGTCTACGAGTTTCTGATTCTAATGATTGTTGATGACAGTAATAATGAATAATAAAGCACTGTGAAAACGGAGATTATTTTTGATTAAAGTTGTCCGTGTTGTTTAACAGACGCGACTGCTGTGGTGGTGAATCGGATCTGACGGGTTTAAAAATGCCGTTTTTACTGTTCTGTGCACAGCGTGGCAGCACTGAAATAAACCAGGCCGGGTGAACTGAGTAGAGTCATTCAGCCCGTGTGTGTGTGTGTGTGTGTGTGTGTGCGTGTGTGTGTGCGTGTGTGTGTGGAAAGCATATACAATACTCACTTCACTGCAATGCAAATAACACACCGCCTGGTTTCTGGGAGCCACTGGATCCTCTGTTTTCAAAACCCGACATGCCGCTTCTGCAGCTTTTAGACAGAAAAACAAACTTCACAAGCAGTAATTACAACTTAATTAACATCAATAAACATTCATAAACATCAATACACATTCATATTCCTCAACAGACCGTAATAAACATCTTAATAAACATGAATGGACTTTAATAAACATGTTATATGTTAGCGGGGCAGCGGTAGGCTAGTGTAGGGACGAGGTCCCAGGATCAGAAGGTGATGGGATCGAATCCCAGACCAGTAGGTGGCCTGGGGCGCCCTTGAGCACCTCACACACGGTCCAGCAGGGGGCAGACATATCTAGTACCCAGGGAGCAGTGATGGGGATGGTACCTTGCTCAGGGCAACCTACTGGTGAGGGAATTGAACATTTACATTTATGGCATTTATCAGATGCTCTTATCCAGAGAGACGTCCATGTCCTGATTACAGGGACAGTCCCCCCTGGAGACACTCAGGGTTCAGGGTCTCAGGGACCCAGTGGTGGTAGTGCTGGAGGGGGGATTGAACCTGGGACCTCTTGATCCATAGAGCCATAGACAGGTAACACCACTAGACCACCAGCACCCTGTGATTTGAACTCACAATCTTCTGATCCAGGGCAACTCCCTCACCACTAGGCCACCGCTGCCCCATTATATATGTATATATGATTATAAATGTATATATCATTATTTTCCCAGCGTAAATAAATACTCATTTTATTTATAGCTAAATATTTTCATTTTTAAGATCAAATAGAAATGAAAAAATACATAAAGGATATTTACTGGGAGAATATATACCTCAAGTATTCTGAGTCGTATTGTTTAATTGATCTCATTTATAATATTCAGATTTTAGATTTTCATAATTAGGAACGTTTGAAGATCTAAAAGGGAAATAAAAACGCTTTTATCACATTCGCAACACAAGAATATTTCTTTTCCTATAGTTAGAAGCATTTACAAAATAAAAATAAAAACATGATACAAATACAAAAATGAATGTGCAGAAGTGTATTAAAATGGGAACTTAAGCCTATTTTTCTTTTCCTTATTGTTTAAGTGACTTTATTACGTTTATAACCTAATACTGTTATATTTCTAGAATTAGAACCATTTTTAAAAGCTAACAGGGAAATAAAACATGATAAAAACTCAAAAATGATGTACAGATGTGTATTTAAAGGGGAGAAAGAGCTCATTCTCGTTCTTTTAGTTTAATAGATTATATCACATAAAAATATGAATATTCCCCCGAACCCTACTAAATCAAAAACATGGTCCAAACACAGAGTTCACGTGCAGGTCAATAATTAAAGGTGAATGTCCATCACTTGGGGGTCAGTCTGCTTCTTTTATGGATTTGATCCCATTGATGACACATGAGAATAGAATAATCATTAATAATAATAATAATAATAATAATAATAATAATAATAATAATAATAATGTGATGTACTGTGATAATGTGCTTACTTCCCGAGTTGGGATGATGTTTAAGACGTACCAGGACAGTAAACATGGTGAGGAGAGGAGTGAGTGTGCAGGTGTGTATTTAAAGGGGGTGTGTGTGTGTGTGTGTGTGTGTGCGTGCGTGAGAGAGAGAGGGGCGCGCTGCAGTGGCTGCAGTTCCGCGCTCGGCCTGAGGATGGCGCTGTGGAGTATATATGTGTTAGAGCGCCGTTTCCCTCCATGGTCTCTCCCCAGGCTCAGTAAGTTGGCGTTTTGGGTTCAGATCATTTATTTATTTTGTTTTTTTTTTTTTTGGGCCTGGTTCTCGAGCTCACGAGGAGACCCAAAGAGAGGGGTGAGAGTTAATTAATTAGTTAGTTAATTAATTAAGAAAGGAAACAAAATAGCAAAAGCAACATGGACATGAAAAAGAGGATCCACCTGGAGCTCAGGAACAGGACCCCGTCAGATGTGAGTGTTCTTTAAGGTTTTTTGGGGGTTGTTGTTGGGAGCCCGGAGGAGTGCAGCGGCGCGGGCTGGAGCGCTAACCCCTCATGAGCTCCACAGGGAGCGGGCAGCCCGAGTCGGACTGCCCGCTCCCTGTGGAGCACATGGGGGGTAGAACTCCAGCCTGCGCCGCCGTGTTTTTATGGACTTGGGCGCGCTTTGAAGACGACAAACCGCCTGCTTTCGAACCCCGTTCCCTTTCTGGACCGGTCGGAACTCGGACGAGCTCGGTCCGTCTTACATTTCGCACGGAAATGGCCCTTTTCTCCATCCCCGGTGCCCCGCGCTGCTGTGCGGCTTCTCCTCCGCCACACCGCGGCGGCCATGTTTGTTGCTAAGCTAATCGCGGGGGCGCCCTTGATTCGCGGCCGGAAAAAACGCACAAAAGCGCGATTAAACTCGTCCGAACCGCGCGGGTTCAGTTCGACGGCAGTCCTGCACATTTTCTAGCCCGGTTCGGACAGAGCTGTGTGGGTGCGGGGAGCGGAAAATAGCACATTTCGACCACAACAACAACAGGACGAGCAGCAGCACTACCACAGAAAGCGGCGCCGCGCAACTCTCATTTAAGGTGGCGGTGTCGCGGAAAGGGGACATTTTCAGAAAGCGAGCTCCACGGAGAGTTGGTGCCTCGGCTATCTCTCCCAAATCATCTTTCAAAGCGAGTTTTTAGATTCGAATCGCGGAAAATGGGTTTTCGTTCGATTTTTGGCCGGGCTTCTCCGCTCCACCTTAAGCGCCGCAGCGGTTCTTACAGCGAGGCCGGGACGGAGCCGCCGCACCGGTTTAAGGTGGAACGGAGAGTTCCGCTAAAAAGAGGGATGAAAGAGAGACATTTTATTCGAATTGTTGAATAAACGGTGGGTAACGGTGGCGGGCGGCTCTCTGCGCACAGGGAAGCGCCATGTTGTCTTTGCCGTTGTGGGAGAAAGAAAGTCTCCATTTTTTGTGAGGCGCTAAACTCCCCCTCGCCGTTTTTCTCTCCTTCGCTTCTCGCGATCTCGAGAGGAAACATGGCAGAAAATGCTCGTCAACGAGGCGTTTAATCGCCATACACCGTCCTCCGCCGGGCTTTTTAAGGTCGTCCGGGTTTGTGTTCGAGAGGGCCCAGAGCGCGCGCGCGCGTGAAGCTGCAGCCGGAAAAAAGAACAGCGCACTTATCAATTAGAGCTTCTGTCCCCACACACACACACACACACACACAGAATCTGAACACACTACATGCACACACTGTTCACACGCGCGCCACATTTTCTATAAAGATGTATAAAAAAGAAAATGAACTATTAAAAGTCCAAAATGTGTATAAACACACACACACTTGCTGTTACATATTCAAATCCTCTCTTCCACCTTAATGAACAGAGACTAATTAAAATTAAAGGCTGAAAGCTGCACTATGCAAATGAGCCTCTGACCAGTCAGTATTTTTGGCCAATCAGAGCTGCAGGTCCGTGTTAGGGAGCATCTCAATAAACCGGCACGTTCAAGTAATGTCCATTTATTTTTGGACACTTTTTGACGCTGCTGATTGGCTGAAAGGCCCGTATTCTATATTTTACTTCTATTTGATTTGTTTTAATTCGTCACATTGAGTCTCTCGTGTAGTTCATGTTTATATAAATACACGTTTTTCTCTGTTGCTACAACAGGTCACCTCAATGGACGTTGCTGTCCTTTCAAAATAAAAGCCTCCAGAGGCGCACAAATTCAAGAACCTGGAAAAAAATACAACAATTATTTTAAAAATTACATTTAAATAAAATATAAATTCACTGGACATCACAAAACTCAAAACAAAAATTTTGGCTTCCTGATCTAAACCTCGTTATTTTTCCAACATGAGAACCAAGAAACTCGAAATAATCGATCCTTTCAAATTAAAAGTCACCTTTTCTTTTTCTGCCTTGGGCCCAACTGTAGTGATTGGTCTTCGCTGAACTTCTTTCAGTACATTTTTACACAAAGGACAACTTTCACCTTCTGGTTTGAACTTTCTTGCAGTTTCTTTGTTTCTGTGTTATATTAATAAAGTTATACAAATTTGTGTTTCTATGGAACATTTTGTTTAAGTATTAATATTGTTCATTAGTATTTACAAATATTTGGGCACAATTTTAATACTTTAACAAAATGTTTGACCTTAATTTGTGTGTGTGTGTGTGAATATACACACACGCAGCTTGAAAGGCCTCTGTGTGTTGCGTCCTCGACAATGTCATTGTGTTTAGTTTTTTGTTTTTTTCTTAATGTCTGAATAAAATATTTAGTGTCACACACACACACACACACACACACACGCTCACACTCCTGTTTTCTGACACTGTGATGAAATTAAAAGGATGCGGGTCTGAAACAGGTTTGGCTGGATTATTGCAGCAAACCCAGGAGTGAAGGAGTTTAATCTGCTCATCTGTGAGAGATTCAAGCGAGGAGGTCAGATTGACTGGAAAAGGAGGCAAACGGAAAAATCGAACCGATCTCTCAGGTCGGGGTCAGTGATCTCCAACTTGGATCGGAGTTTGTGATGAAACGTGACGTCACTTCTGTAAAATCCCCAGTAATCCACTCAAACCAGTCTTCACCCTCCTGTCTGCCTGTTCTGGGTGAAAGTGAGACAGTAGTTCAGTGATTTGTGTACAAACACATGTAACTCCAGTCTAAACACAGAGAGAGTTTCACTCTAACCAGCTTTAAAGTCCATATTCACCACCGTTATTCTTCAACACAGCCTCAACTCTCTTAGACCAGCTCCTTTCTTTAAGTCGTCTTCAGGAACAGGCTTCTTGAAGGACGTCCCAAAACTCTTCTTTGGACTTTGGCTGCCTTTTGTTTTCTCTGTGAAGACGATCTCACACAGTCTCTGAAACTGCTCAGGTACAGAGACTGGACTGAACATGAGAGACAACAACACTGTCCTTCAGGAAGATCTGGAGAACTGCTCAGGTACAGAGACTGGACTGAACATGAGAGACAACAACACTGTCCTTCAGGAAGATCTGGAGAACTGTTCCTCAACAACTCAAACATGTCTGAGAATGTACAAGAACGTCTGAGAAATTAGAAATGAGAAACTTGAATATCGTCACTATAATAATGTTAGTTAATTAATGTTAATTAATGGACAGATTTCCATCAAATAGATCTGAATTTTAAAGTAAAAGTCCCCTTTATGCACTGGGACGAGGAGTGACTCTGAAGTTAAATTTACACTGATGTCCTGGTTTGAGGGTTCTCTCTCTGTCTCTCTGTCTCTCGGTCTCTCTCTCTCTCTCTCTCTCTCTCTCTCTCTCTTTAACCCCTGAAATGCTGGAAAGTTCAACAAGACTATGAAAGCTATGGAACCGAAGGTGTTTAAGGCCAGTAACTCCGTTTCATCCCTCTTATAGACGTGACGAGTCCCACGCTGCTCGGTCTCTTTCCTCCAAACACTGCTGTGACTGAAGTGGGTTTTTTTTTTTTCTTCTTTTTTTTTTTTTTAGGTACGAGAACTCGTCCTCGACAACTGCAGATCAAACGAGGGGAAGATCGAAGGCCTCACAGCAGAATTCGTCAACCTCGAGTTTCTCAGTTTGATAAACGTCGGTTTAATCTCCGTGTCGAACCTGCCGAAGCTCGGAAAACTCAAAAAGGTCAGTGATTCCGCTGAGGGTTAAACAAAACCTCGTATCTCTGAAGCAAATTTCAAACGGTCATGACTTTTACTGCACGTATAAATATTTTTATTGGCAGTGGTTTTGAGACACTTCCGTTGATTTGGCTTGAAATTTTGATCTGATGTAAAGGTCAGCAGGTGAAAAAAGGAGATGCAAGGTTTCGACAGCTTTGCAGCGGTGTGTGTTGTGGATGTGTAACTTCACCCGCGTGTGTTTCATTGATGCGTGTTTGTCACAGTTGGAGCTCAGTGACAACAGAATTTCCGGCGGCCTCGACGTTTTAGCAGAAAAACTCCCAAATCTTACACATTTAAACCTGAGCGGGAACAAACTGAAGGACATCAGCACGCTGGAGCCGTTGGTTCGTGCCTTTCTTTTAACCCCAGGGTGTAAATTTGACCTTTTTCTTGTTTAAGTGTCTCTTTAAAACGACCTGCTGTGACCTCCGCAGAAAAAACTCGATCACCTGAAGAGTCTCGACCTGTTCAACTGCGAAGTGACGAATCTGAACGATTACCGGGAGAGTGTGTTTAAGCTGCTGCCGCAGCTCACGTACCTGGACGGATACGACATGGAGGACCGCGAGGCGTCTGACTCGGACGGCGAAGTGGACGGGGTGGACGACGAAGACGACGAGGGTGAGTTTAGCTTCGCTTGGTCTTTGCCTTTGTTTTTATGTTGAAGAAACAAATAGTAACTCGTGTCCCGAGTCCTTGGACATTGCGGGGGACATGGCGGCTCACTCGTCCCTTCAACCAGGGGGACGTTGCAGCCCACTCATCTCCTCCTCTGGGGATCGCGAATAAAATAAAGTCTTAATAGCGCCCCCTTGTGGAGAATATTATTACTTAAAGAGGAAACCCACACCAGCAGGATCTCACCAGTGAACTGTGAATGTATTCCATCATAAGTGTAATCAACAAAATAACATCTAGATCAGTTACAAACGGACTTTAGAAAGGCCTAACGAGGTTCCGCATTTTCGTAAATGTCTTTGATCATGACTTTAGTTGCAGCTTGTGTGTAAACTGAGCATTAACTGCACTGCTGAACTAACCGATGTCCCGATATTCAGAGGGTGAAGGCGAGGAGGACGAGGACGGCGAGGAGGAGGACTTTGACGAGGAAGACGATGATGAAGATGATGACGAAGACGAGGTAGAAGGCGAGGAAGACGATGATGACGTTAGCGGGGAAGACGAGGTGAGAGGGGTCACACTGGTCCTGCAGGTGGAGGTGTTCACTTTCTGGTTTCTGAGCCTCAAAGTCCCTCTTAAAACCCGTTTGAAATCTGAAGCACTGAAGGAAACACTAAATGTCTCCGTCTCCAAGAAATGCACTTTGACGGCGCCCCCTGCTGCGAGTTCTAGTAGCGACTAGGTTTCTCCTCGGAGTGGGGTGTCAATTCCACTCCTTCCAGTTTGGTTAAACGTCTCGTTTTCTCGTGTGTTAATGGCGCCGATGAGGAGAACCTTTCTGAACGGTGACCGTTTGGTCCAGAACTGAGCTTGATTTTCAGAATGATGAGAAGCGGCTCATCCGATTGGTTGCCGAGGAGTTGGATTGCAGACACGTGGTTCTGTCCCATGAAAAGAGCAGGGTGCGCGACGGTCTCGAGGCCGTGTCGCCATCGGCAACAATCTGCTTTAGAAACAGCGTCTTTGGATGGATATTTGATTTCGGCAGCGGTGGCTTAGTGTTTAGGGACGAGGCCTCATGATTGGAAGGTCATGGGTTTGAATCCAAGACCAATAAGTCTCCCTGAGGTACCCTTGAGCAAGGTACCGTCCCCATCACTGCTCCCCGGGTGCTTTCAATAGCTGCCCCTTGCTGCACGATGTGTGTGGGCGAAAAGCAGAGGCTGCATTTCGTTGTGATTCACAGGTGTTTCACAATGGCAAGAATAGTCACTTTCACTTTCATCATTTTAGATGAGCAGAAGGTGAACACGAGCTGCGGTGATGTTCTCGTTTCTTCACTGATGAAAGAAACTAGAAATTTATTTATTTATTTATTTATTTATTTATTTATTTGGGCTTGAGGAAAGGGGTTGGGTGTAAAGTTTCCTAAATATCGCTTCAGTAAACCTGATTCGGTTCTTTCCTTCGTCTCTGACTCAGGAGGAAGACTTTGGCCAGGATGGAGAGGTGGAAGATGAAGACGACGATGAAGACGACGACGATGAAGGTTTGTCTTTTAAATGATGCAAGTTCGAGGTGTGTCAGAATGTTTGTTTGTTGAGGAAGAACCTTGTGCTGTCGTTGGTTTCCACTTCCTGCTGCGTGGGAGAACACCTGCAGAACCGAGATGTTTTATCATCTACGAAACAGAAATGAGAGATTTCAGCCGTGAGGTGTTGAAACTATTGTTTAAAATAACATCTCTCGACTAACCTGATTTAAAAAATCAAAAACGATGCACACATTCTTTTAATTCTCCATCATGACAGTCCAGGCAGACCCCGCTGCAGCTCAGCTGATGTACTTGCAGGTTCTCCTGTCAGGTGTGGAGGAAGCAGACAGTGAACGGCTGGTTACTGAATTCAGTGTTAGAAGCAGGAAAAATGAGCCGCTTTCACAAAATCCAAAATTTCCTTTTTTGTACTTTTTAAATCATTCGTAGAACCTGGAGGAGCTGTGTAGCGGGGGGGCTGTGTAGCGGAGGAGCTGTGTAGCGGAGGGGCTGTGTAGCGGAGGGGCTGTGTAGCGGAGGGGCCGTGTAGCGGGGGAGCCGTGTAGCGGAGGGGCTGTGTAGTGGAGGGGCTTCGGGGCCTTCGGGTAAAACACTAACCCCTGTAAGGGCCCCCTGGTGCAGGTATCACAGCCCACTGCTCCTGGCGTGTGTTCAGTGTGTGCACTGGGATTCCTTCATTCGGAGACTCTAAAGAATAATTTTAAAGAGATATTATCTGTATATCGAGTTTTATTTTTTGGGGGGTTGTAAGGTCATAGTTTTTGACGTCGGTTCATCTGCAGCTCTCACGAACACACAATTGGACTCGAAATGAGAAACGATGGAAATGATACGGCGCTTCATTAAATTTCATTACAGGATTTGACTGAACTAACTGTTAAATATCTTTGGAATCCCTGATTAGTAATAATGTAGAAATGAGTTCTGTTGTTTAAGAGAGCGCAAGCTTTCCTGAACATCAGTTCCAAAAACAGTTCATTGAGAAAAAGGATCGGTTGAAAGAACTCTCACTTGGAGCGTCCACGGTCCCCAGGTCTTCGATCACACTCGGGAAGGTGGAGACGTGTGGGTGTGGTTTAGGACACAGTAGGACTTACTGTCTCTACAAACACCAACTGAACTCCAGAGATTCCGGGCGGCGGCGGTCTGGAGGTTAGGGGGTTGCCCCGAATCAATTCCTTCACCAGTAGGTTGCCCTGAGGTACCCTTGAGCAAGGTATTGTCCCCAACACTGCTCCCCGGGTGCTTTCAATAGCTGCCCCCTGCTGCACGTGTGTGTGTGTGTGTGTGTGTGTGTGAAACGCAGAGGTTGAATTTCGTTGTGCTGTGCTGCGTTTCACAATGACGCAGGTAGTCACTTTCACTTTCAAATACTTTCTGCACAACAGGGTGTGTTTTCAGGAGCTGATCTAGAATCAGTCCTAAATTAGGAGGAATCTGATCCCAGATCAGTCTGAACAGCATCCCTGGGGTTAAGTTTAATCCAAGTTTATAGACAGAAAGTTTACCAAGTGTACAGTCTTTGCCAAGGTTTTAATGTATTCATAAATCAGAGTTGCTGATTGGTGGAATCATTGACACGCCTGAAATCTACTGGTTTAGACTTTTGGGTTTGTGGTTTAATATTTTGTTGGAGAATGATTTTCTTTTTCCTTCTTTTATTCTTTTTTGCTTTTTCCTCACCTCCTGTCTTTTTCATTCCCAATTTTCCCAATTAGGATTATCGCTACGGAAACTGGTCCATAATTTGAGTCTGTTGTGCAAATCTGCCTTGAATCTCGTCCACTCTGACAGGACCTCTCTGTTTTGCAGAAGAAGAAGAAGCAGCGACGAAGGGAGAGAAGAGAAAACGAGAAGCGGAGGATGAAGACGACGATGATGACGAGGACGACGACTAGGAGCCAATGAGCCAATCAGTTACCGATTTCTACCCCAAAACCCCTCCTTTTCTACCCCACCCCACCCCACACCTCCCCGACCTCCCTGCGGGGGGGACTGGACTGGACGGGTGCCCGGCGAACGCTTACTCAGCATTCCACACTTTCACCGTCAAACCCTTCTTTCACCTTTGCCCCGCCCCGCCCTGCCAAGCCCCGCCCTGCCCCGCCCTTTGTGTGTTTAAAGACCCGTGTGAGGACTTTGGGGACTGGTATCTACTTTTGGGTCTGTGCTTTTAATATTTTGTTGGAGAATCGTTTTTTTTTCTTTTTTTTTTCTTTTTTTTTTTTTTTGTTTGTTTCTTTTCCCCCCCACTTCTTTTGTCTTTTTCGTTCCCAATTTTCCCAATAAGGATTATTGCTATAGCAACTGGGCGGCAAGCAAGCCATAATTTTGGTGTGGCGGCCTGTCGCGCAAATCAAGGTTGTAGCTACATTTTTACTTTCTGTAAGACAACAAACAACTTTGTAAATAAAATGATAACATTTTGTGCTTTGCTCGTCCATCTCTGATTCTCTCGCTCCAAAAAAAGGGGGGCTGCCCAGACGTTTCCTCAGCAAGGCCTTGTATCTCACCCTGCTTCATAAGATCTGAATTAATCAGGCTGCTGACAGTAAGACTAACCACATCATCCAAGCGGAAAGGGAAGTTCACCCGCTCTCCAAAAACTCCTGCTTAAATAATCAGGACGGTTTTTGAGAGTACGTTTGGTGTTTGAACCGTCCCCGGTGTGTGTGAATGGAATCGGACTTCTCAACGTCCCTCACAGACATGAGCTGGTGGTGGAGACGCTGTCTGCTGCCTGAGATGTTTTAGTTTGGAGAAGATCCTGGACTAAAACTGAACCTGTTCATGGTGGAGGAACACAAAGAACAGAGATTTCGTTCAGATGGACTATTTCACCATCACAATTAGAGACAAGAGCCTTAATTCCACACTACTGAGTGTGTGTCCAGTGTGGGACACGGTTGTGTGGACAGTGATGTAACGAGAGATCAGTAATCAGTTCTCCAGTTAAAGATCTTCATCTTCAGTCTGAGAACTTCTCCATGATTGTTGGAAAGAAGAGGGACGCTTGCTAACATCAGCTCATCATCACCCTTTACTGTAACAGTGAGAGTCTCCCGAGAGACAGCGTTACTGGCCGTCCACACTGAGGACACACACAGCTGTCTGTCCACCGTCCACACTGAGGACACACAGCCGTCTGTCCTTCTGTAAACTCTCATCCTGACGGCAGTGTAAGGGAGGGACTCTCCACAGGACACATGCAGACGTCCCCAAAGTGGAGCTCTGGCAGGGACGTCCTTGTCTTTAGGGCCTGGGACACTGCAGTGGTGATGGACAGGAACCCAAAACTCAGTTTGATCTCAGATCTTTATTTCTGTTGTAGAGTCAAATCCCAGACGATCACGTTGCCCTGAGGTTCAGGTGATCAGGGCACCGTCCCCATCCCTGGTGCCTGGGTGCTGGATATGTCCACCCCCCGCTGGACGGTGTGTGTGTGTGTGTGTGTGTGTGTGTGTGTGTGTGTGTGTGTGTGTTAAATACAGAGGACGTGTTTGATTGTGGTTCACTGTATTCATAATGACTAATAGTCACTTTCACTTTATAGTGAGAGCCCAGCTGGATTATTGGACGTCTGCGATGAAGAGTTTCTTAAGCATGGCTGAGAAAAGAACACAAACCAGGAGCCGCATTTAGGTTCTAAAAGCATCTTTAAGCACATTGTTAAGAGTCAGTGCCGTTTCCAGTGTCCTGTCCCACACAAACAAGTGTCTTTACAGACCAGCGTGTAAACAAAACATTGCATTTAAAGCTTTTTTGGTACAAAGTATGGCTTTTTGTCATGAAAAACGTTGGGTGTGGCTCAGTTTGAGATGTGCAGTGTGAAGAATTGATGACTGTTCTGAGATCAGACTCCTGTCGGGCCCAATTACAAACCAAGCAAAACTTGTCAAATGTGCACAAACAGTTAAACCATGTCCCGCAGCAAGGGGGCGCTACAGTGTAACCCACCCACGATCGCAATGGTCCCTGTGATGAGTTGGAAGGAAAGTGGAAACAGCGCCCCCTGGGGATTGGTGTACAGAACAGCGTACTCATTCAGCCTGTATTTGACACTATCGTTAGGATTCCTTGATGTGAAAATAGTTTTCATTTCCCAAAATGATAAAGCAGAGGCAGTGTGGTCTAGTGTTTAGGGACGAGGCCCCAGGATCGGAAGGTTTTGGTTCAAATCCTGGACCGGTAGGTTGCCCTGAGGTTCCCTTGATCAAGGTACCGTCTCCATCGCGCCAACAAATAGTCACTTTCACTTTCGAATGTCCTACTCGTTCATACGGTGACGAAGAGCATGTTGCTGTTTTCTAACGCCTGGGAGTTTCATTCCAGCATCTGAGAAATGAAAGAGGTTTTCCACCGGAACCAGGAACTGAGCCGTACCCCGGTGGCACTGTGCTGGTACCCAGCCTGGCTTGGTCTTGTAAACATTTTCATTTTCAGTCAGGAATGGACAGAAGATGACCTAAAACCAGGGCTGCTGTTCAGACTGAACTGGGATCAGATTTCTCCATGTTTGGGACTGATTTTAGATTCATCTACTGATTCTGGATCAGCCTGACCAAAGAAACAGGAGGCCTGCTTTAACCAAATTTCTACACCAGGTGGCGCCTTGTGTCCGTCACTCTGCAGACGAGGAGGGAGTCTAGCCATTCACCAACAACAGCACAAACCAGCGAGGCAGCACAGTTCCAGTGAACATTTTAGAATCCTTATTTTTACACGAATCATTTTATAGATCATCAGAACATTCCATGAATGCTCCTTTAGATGTTTGACTATTTTAAGGCAGAAAAAACAAAGAAATCCAAATCCTCGTCAAGAAGCACGAGCAGGAATTAGCGCTAATGATCGATATGGAATGATACTGACATTTTAATTTTCTTTTGTTCTTTTTCTTCCCCTCTTTAAAAAAGATGAACAGAATACAAATAAATGCAGAGTGAAGTTTGTGGGACGCTGAGAAACCCAAACTGTAT
>CM029367.1:32903695-32906195 GCA_017165825.1 Hepsetus odoe
CTATGGCTCTCCCAAACCCAAGGTCACTTTACAAAAATGAACAAAAGAAACAGTGTTGAAAACAGAGAGAACAGACATCGCAGACACCAGGCAGGAAGATCCCAGAGTGGAAGAAGGGATGAAGAGGAGGAGGAAGAAGAACAGAGCTATGCCACACAGCCACACACAGGGAGGTCAGTGATTTTAAACTAATCTCAGTTTGTAAAATCTAACCTTCAGTTAACAGCAGGAGTAAAAAACAGCTTTAAAAACAGCACAAATAAAAACAGAAGAAATGTGAAAGTGTTCCGTATTTCACAGCTGAGAGGAGAAACAAATATGCAGAAAGTGACACAGACCCCGAACACATGTAGTGTACATATATGTGTGTGTGTGTGTGTGTGTCTGTGTGTGTGTGTGCGTGTTCTGAAGGCTGCCCCATCTCTTGCCCTCAACCTCATCAAAGCTCACCTCCCCCTGGAGGATGGAGGCAATATCACATTACACACACACACACACACACATGCAAACCACACGGGTCCAACTTTGTCTAATGAGTTAACACTGGTAGGGTGTAAAGAGAGGAGTGGTAGGGTGTGAAGAGAGGGAGAGTGGTAGGGTGTGAAGAGGGAGAGTGGTGGGGTGTAAGAGAGGGAGAGTGGTGGTTGTGAAGAGAGGGGAGTGGTAGGGTGTAAGAGAGGAGAGTGGTAGAGATTGTAAGGGGAGAGAGTGGTAGGGTGTGAAGAGGAGAGTGGTAGGGTGTAAGGGGGGAGAGTGGTGGGGTGTAAAGAGGAGGGGAGAGTGGTGAGGTGTGAGAGGAGGAGAGGTGGTGGGGTGTAAAGAGAGGGGAGAGTGGTGAGGAGTGTAAAGGGAGGGGGAGAGTGGTAGGGGTGTAAGAAGAGAGGGAGAGTGGTGGGAGTGTGAGAGAGGAGAGTGAGTGGGTGTGAAGAGAGGGGAGAGTGGTAGGGTGTGAAGAGAGGGGATAGTGGTAGGGTGTAAGAGAGGGGAGAGTGGTAGGGTGTAAAGAGAGGGGAGAGTGGTACAGGGTGTGAAGAGGGGAGAGTGGTAGGAGTGTGAAGAGGGGAGGGGAGTGGCGGGTGTGAAGAGAGAGGGGAGAGTGGTAGATTGTGAAGAGAGGAGAGTGGTAGGGTGTGAAGAGAGGGGAGGTGGTAGGGTGTAAAGAGGGGAGTGGTAGGAGTGTGAAGAGAGAGTGGTAGGGTGTAAAGAGAGGGAGAGGTGGTAGGGTGTAAAGAGAGGGAATGGTAGGGTGTGAAGAGAGAGGGGAGGAGAGTGGTAGGGTGTAAAGAGAGAGGAGAGTGGTAAGGTGTAAAGAGAGGGGGAGAGTGGTAGGGTGTAAAGAGAGGGAGAGTGGTAGAGACATAAGAGAGGAGGAGTGGTAGGGTGTGAGAGAGGGGGAGAGTGGTGGGGTGTAGAGAGGGAAGTGGTAGGGGTGTGAGAGGGAGTGGTAGGGTGTGAGGGGGGAGAGTGGTAGGGTGTGAAGGGGATAGTGGTGGTGTGAAGAGGGAGAGTGGTGGGGTGTGAGGAAGTGGTAGAATTTGTAAAGAGGAGAGAGTGGTAGGGTGTGAAGGGAAGTGGTAGGGTGTGAAGGGAGAAGTGGTAGGGTGGAAGAGAGGGAGGTGGTAGGGTGTGAAGAGAGTGGTGGGGTGTGAAGAGAGAGGGAGAGTGGTAGGGGTGTGAAGAGAGGAGGTGGTGAGGGTGTGAAGAGAGGGGAGAGTGGTGGGTGTGAAGGAGGAGGTAGGTAATTTAAGTCAGTGTGAGTTTTTCCAGTGAAAATGTGGACGGTGTATCAGGGTTGCAGCTGTGTTTACAGTCTGCTGCTGATAACACGGCGAGCGAGCGAGTGTGTGTGTGTGTGTGTGTGTGTGTGTGTGTGTGTGTGTGTGTGTAGAGTGTGTGTGTGTGTGTGTGAGTGTGTGTGTGAGTGTGTGTGTGTGTGTGTGTGAAGTGTGTGTGTGTGTGTGTGTGTGTGTGTGTGAAGTGTGTGTGTGTGTGTGTGTGTGTGTGTGTGTGTGTGTGAGTGTGTGTGTGTGTGTGTGTGTCGTGTGTGTGTGAGTGTGTGTGTGTGTGTGTGTGTGTGTGTGTGTGTGTGTGAGTGTGTGTGTGTGTGTGTGTGTGTGTGTGTGTGTGTGTGTTGTCATTTGGACTTTTACTGCCTCTGAGTGTCTATTTGTAGAATTGATTAAGAAAGAACCGGAGAAAACTCAATAAAAGCCATGACAGAATTTAATAATTTTTTTAGTTACACACCTGGCGCCTGCCATCACCACCACACACCTTCCTTTTACCACCTCACTACACACCACACACACCTGCAAGTGCTCCTGTGCTGGTCGAGTTCGAGATCTTTTGTCCTTGCAGGGCCATGCTCAAAGCGACTGCGTCCCGTGTTGAAGGACATCGACAGAACCACGTCTGAGTGGATACTGATCGTCCTCACTGGGTTCTTCACTACAGTGTCGGGACAATTCAGGTTCCACACCATAACCTGAACACAGACACA
>CM029367.1:32911195-32953695 GCA_017165825.1 Hepsetus odoe
TCCATCATAGATTCTCCTTAATGTGCTTTAGAACATGCAGACACAGAACTGCGTACTGAGGCATATGTCATCTGTGAACAGAGACAGATTACATATTAAATTTATCACATAGATGATATATATACACATATGTGTTACATGCTACACAGGGGCAACGGCGTTAGTGTTCAGGGACTAAGCCTCCAGGACCAGAAGGTTGTGGGTTTGAGTCCTGCACCATTATGTTTAAGGAAGACTAGTAGGGTTAGGTACCGTTCCATTCACTGTTCCCCAGGTAGTAGATATGGCTGCCCCCTGCTCAGGCGATGTGTGTATTAATACAGAAAGGATAGATTTTCCCATTGTGTCACTGTGTGCTGTGATTCCCAATATTAACGATCACTTCCACTTTCACTTCATATACACTGCTGTGAACAAGTATATGCACCCTTTCTGATTTCTTTCTTTCATTCCTTGTCGTCATTCGACGGCCTGAGTGAACAATACAATGCACTGTTTTTTCGGTTTGAAGAAAACTCAAGCACCTGTATCAGCCATGTAAAAGTAACTACCTACATTGATCACCCAATGAAACAAATTTAGCATTTTTAACTCAATAACAAATGATGAAAGCAGATTGATGATTAATATCGGTCAGAAACGTCATTCAAAACCATCACACATTTTCCAAATTATACAGCAGATAAATCTTCTAGGAGTAGCTGACCTAGTAAAATTCCAATATCTCATTAAAGACTTATCCCAGGGTCCCAGAAGAGAAGAGCCTCTCAGGATCTGGGGGTGATTCTCAGCTCAGTCAAAGTCATTGTTTCATGATGCCACTTCTAAAGACCCTGGGGCCAAAGATCACGTCCGCTGGGACAGCGGCAAAAACTGCTAATCCAGCTCTGTGTCTGAATTCTCAGTTCTCCTTCTTCCAGAGCACTTTTGGTGGGTTCTGACCAGGAACATCCCACAAGACCTGCTGTGTTGGAGATGTTCTGACTCAGTTTGTCATAATTTGTCCATCAGATCCTCACACTCGTCCATTTTTCCTGCTTCAAACTGACTTCCCTTACTGCCTGATATCTCCAAATCGTTCAGCCCAAATACAACCACTGCTTTTTTCCACATCAGGAGTGAGGGAATCTATTTCTACTCGTTCAAGGACGACATGATCATTCTGTTATCAGTCCATCAGAGAAAAGCGGGGAAAGAAAGGGGAAGTATTCTCGAAATAAAGTGTTATCTTAACCTGCAATTTACTACCAGCTCACTCCACACAGGGCCAGGCACATCTGCTTCAATCCTCTTAGGGCATCTGAGTCTGCACACCAGTGTGTGTGTGTGTGTGTGTGTGTGTGTGTGTGTGTGTGTGTGTGTGTGTAGTGTGTGTGTGTGTGTGTGTGTGTGTGTGTGTGTGTGTGTGTGTGTGTTCAAGCAAGGTCCTCCTACAGCTTTACAGGCTTAATATTAATTCTGTAGGTTTAAATATAAAGTAATAAAGTTATTTTCACTGATCATTAACCCGACCTACATCGGAACCATGTCTGAGACAACAGAACCATCCCGGATAACACGAGGAATAACTTTGTTACCTTTTTATCAGTTTGCATTTTAAGGTGGGCAGAGGGAGGGAGAGGGAGTACCACCCTACACACCCAGAGAGAGGACAGTTCTACTACGAGTGTGGGGAGAGGGGACCCTACACACCCAGAGAGAGAGAGAGGACAGTTCTACTGGTGATGGGGAAGGGAGGACACTTCCTACACACGCAGAGAGAGGACAGTTCTACTGGTGATGAGGAGAGGAGACCACTACACACCCAGAGAGAGAAGGACAGTTCTACTGAGTGATGGGGAGAGGGAGGACCACCTACCAGAGAGGACAGTTCTGCTGAGTGATGGGGAGAGGAGGACACACGCACCCAGAGAGAGAGGACAGTTCTACTGAGTGATGGGGAGAGGGAGGACAACCCTACACCGCAGAGAGAGAGGACAGTTCTGCTGAGGTGATGGGGAGGAGGACCCTCTACACGCAGAGAGAGAGGACAGTTCTGCTGGTGATGAGGGGAGGAGGACGCCCTGCACCCAGAGAGAGAGAGGACAGTTCTACTAATTGATGGGGAGAGGGAGGACCACTCTACACACCCAGAGAGAGAGAGGACAGTTCTACTGAGTGATGGGGGAGAGGGAGGACCACTCTACACACCCAGAGAGAGAGAGAGAGGATAGATACTGAATAAGAGTCTCAAGAATGACACATTCTTCCTTGTATGACTTTGTATACTTCTCTTTGTTTACCCCACAGTTTACAGAGGAAAACAAATTCTCCAAGAGGAACATGTTTGTGCAAGAATACTTACTTTCACTGAAGGAGAGGAAACCCACACCAGTAGGATCTGGGCATCCCCTGACGTACAACAAAATCTCTGTTACATGAGAATATTAAAAATAGTTTCTGGCCCAAAACAGTCACAGCAAAAAGCATTGAAATTTATGGAATTGTCTCTCAGTTTAGGAAATACTTCAAGGACACAGGCGTCTGCCCCAGACTCCTGGCCCCAGGCCGTACAGTACTGCTGATTCTATCAGAAGAAGGTTGCAGAACAGGCTAAGCGAGTACAGAGGGAACCTTCTAACTGAACCAAACTAAAACACCTCTCATACACAGAGCAGGGAGGAAAGAGCAGCAGAACAACGTCTGCCACTCCTGCATTATTTGAGGTATTTATCAGGCGGCTCTTGTCAGAGTGTCTCCGCCAATCTGAGTGCAGGACAGTCCCCTGGAGACACTCAGGGTTCAGGGTCTCAGGGACCCAGTGGTGGTAGTGCTGGAAGTGGGATTGAACCTGGGACCTCTTGAGCCACAGGTCCATAGATAAGTACACTAGACCACTCCCACCCACTCTTGCACCCAGCATCACCAGACTGTCCACAGCTTCTCCTGTATCTCCTTCTTTGAGGCTGATCAGGCACAGGAAGGACCAGAAACAAAAATTCCACTAAAAACCCAGCTCAGTAAATGTTCTGGTTTATGTCCTTAAAAAGATCTTCAGGGTGTGTGCTGGAAAAAAAACGCGGCCTACAAAACTGACCTCCATCCTCAAAACAATGAGGATCGTCAGTGTTCTGGATAGTCAGGACCTATTAAGAGTGATCAAGCTGTCGATTCCTTTAGTGAAATGAAGGAATGATGAGACCCTGTGTTTTAAACTCTCATTTAATTAACATTTTAACTTTTCTGCATTTAGTACCTTCATTCTGCAAGAAGGACGAAGGAGTCGGGATTTACAGTTTAAGGCTGAGTTATAAAGTTTGAATGAATCACTGGTGGGAAGTTAGAAAAGCCAGACAGAGGGGGCGCTGTTTCAGGCGTCCTTCTGAGAGGAAGAGCATGTGCTTCCTGTTCGGGAAGCTTGAGCTTGGTGTCAGATGTTGGATTGAGTTGCTTTACAGATCTGAAAGAAGTCTTTAATCCTGGAAATGTTCTTTTTTTACACGACATAAGGTCTTCTGCACTGCCAGGTATCCAGCGGGTTCTCCGTCTCCTATGATGTTGGACGTTTGAGATATATGTGACTACATTAGTAATAATTTTATTTCTAAAAGTCTTATAAACTGTCCCTAAGCAGCTGTACAGAATCCGGTCGGAACCCCTAGAGAACAACAAACTGTAAAACTGGAGGAAGAACCTCGGGAGGAACCAAGACTCAGAATTTTAACTGAGAGTAGAGTCTGTAGTTGGAGTTTATTAAAAGGTTTGAAGCTGATAGTAGAGTCTGTAGTTGATCATTAAAAGGTTTGAAGCTGATGGTAGAGTCTGTAGTTGATCATTAAAAGGTTTGAAGCTGATAGTAGAGTCTGTAGTTGATCATTAAAGGTTTGAAGCTGATAGTAGAGTCTGTAGTTGATCATTAAAAGGTTTAATTTGATAGTAGAGTCTGTGGTTGATCATTAAAGTTTGAAGCTGATAGTAGAGTCTGAACATTCATTCACAAGGTTCCTAGCTGATAGTTAGAGTCTGTAGTTGTTCATTAAAAGGTTTGAAGCTGATAGTAGAGTCTGTAGTTGTTCATTAAAAGGTTTGAAGCTGATAGTAGAGTCTGTAGTGGATCATTAAAAGGTTTGAAGCTGATAGTAGAGTCTGTAGTTGTTCATTAAAAGGTTTGAAGCTGATAGTAGAGTCTGCAATTTTGATCATTTAAAAAGGTTTGAAGCTGACAGGTAGAGTCTGTGGTTGTTATTCAAGGTTTGAAGCTGATAGTAGAGTCTGTAGTTGATCATTAAAAGGTTTGAAGCTGATAGTAGAGTCTACAGTTGTTCATTAAAAGGTTTGAAGCTGATGTAGAGTCTGTAGTTGTTCATTAAAAGGTTTGAAACTGATAGTAGGGTCACCTTGGTTGGGTTTCATTAAAGGTTTGGAAGCTGATAGTAGAGTCTGTAGTTGATCATTAAAGGTTTGAAGCTGATAGTAGAGTCTGTAGTTGATCATTAAAAGGTTTGAAGCTATTAGTAGAGTCTGTAGTTGTTCATTAAAAGGTTTGAAGCTGATAAGAAAAAGAGGGTGTAGTTGATCATTAAAGGTTTAAGCTGATAGTAGGAAGTCTGTGGATTGGAGTTCATTAAAAAGGTTTTGAAGCTGATAGTAGAGTCTGTGGTTGTTCATTAAAAGGTTTGAAGCTGATAGTAGAGTCTGTAGTTGGAGATTCATTAAAAGGTTTGAAGCTGATAGTAGAGTCTGTAGTTGTTCATTAAAAGGTTTGAAGCTGATAGTAGAGTCTGTAGTTGTTCATTACAAGGTTTGAAGCTGATAGTAGAGTCTGTAGTTGGAGTTCATTAAAAGGTTTGAAGCTGATAGTAGAGTCTGTAGTTGTTCATTAAGGTTTGAAGCTGATAGTAGGTCTGTAGTTGGAGTTCATTAAAGGTTTTGGAAGCTGATAGTGAGTCTATGGTTGATCATTCGAGAGTTTGGAAGCTGATTCTTAAGTCTGTGGTTGATCATTAAAAGGTTTAGGCTGATAGTAAGTCTGTAGTTGATCATTAAAAGGTTTGAAAGCTGATAGTAGAGTCTGTAGTTGGAGTTCATTAAAAGGTTTGAAGCTGATAGTAGAGTCTGTAGTTGGAGGTTCATTAAAGGTTTGAAGCTGATAGTAGAGTCTGTAGTTGAGTTCATTAAAGGTTTGAAGCTGATAAAGTAGAGTCTGTAGTTGGAGTTCATTAAAAGGTTTGAAGCTGATAGTAGGAGTCTGGTGGAGTTCATTAAGGTTTGAAACGTGAAGTAGAGTCTGTAGTTGATCATTAAAAAAGGTTTGAAGCTGATAGTAGGAGTCTGGTTGATCATTAAAAGGTTTGAAGCTGATAGTAGAGAGTCTGTAGTTGATCATTAAAGGTTTGAAGCTGATAGCAGTAGAGTCTGGTTGGAGTTCATTAAAAGGTTTGAAGCTGATATTAGAGTCTGTAGTTGATCATTAAAAGGTTTGAAGCTGATAGTAGAGTCTGTAGTTGGTCATTAAAAGGTTTGAAGCTGATAGTAGAGTCTGTAGATTTGTTCATTAAAAGAATTTTGAAACTGATAGTAGAGTCATAGTTGTTCATTAAAGAAAGGTTTGAAGCGGTAGTAAGTCTGTAGTTGATCATTAAAAGGTTCTAAGCTGATAGTAGAGTCTGTAGTTGGAGTTCATTAAAAGGTTTGAAGCTGATAGTAGAGTCTGTAGTTGGGATTGCAGTAAAAAGTGTTCTGTCCTTGTCCATCTCCATCAGACAGTGTCCATAGAATCCAGCAGTGTCAGATGTTGATGCTCTCGCTGTTCACTGTGTGAACATATTGTGGGACACTGATCAAGCAATGTCTCTTCTTGTCTCTTCTTCAGTGTGTCTTCTTGAGGGGTGCTGGTGGTCTAGTGGTGGTACCTGTCTATGGACCTGTGGCTCTAGAGGTCCCAGGTTCGAATCCCACCTCTAGCACTACCACCACTGGGTCCCTGAGCAAGACCCTTAACCCTGAGTGTCTCCAGGGGGACTGTCCCTGTAATCAGGACATGGAAGACACTCTGGATAAGAACGTCTGCTAAATGCCGTAAATGTAATGTAAATGTAAAATGTCCCCTTAGGTCAAACACTGCTTGTCCTGAACATCCAGTCTTCAATAGAATAGCAAGACCTGCATCGAGACTTTTCTCAGTCCTGGCTCCTCAGTGCTGGAACAAACTTGAGGTCCAAACTCAGAAGTCCCTTCTGTCCTCAAGTGTCACCTGAAGATCCACCTCTTCAAAGAGCAGTGAGGGGACAAACCTTTCCTAATTAGTTATATACGTGTTCATTTTAATCTCTTTTCTGTCTTCGTTCCTCTCTCTCTCCTAAACCCCCCCCGGTGGTCATAAAAGTGGAACTGAGAAACTAAACCCCTTATACGCCACCAGAACCATCTATTCTTGGTCCTAGATCACTGCTCCCAATCCTGTTGTGTAAAAAGGCTGTTTAGTTTTAGTCCATGTTTGTAGAGACAGTAAGTCCTACAGTGTCCTAAACCACACCCACAAGTCTGAAGGTCTGGAGGAGGTCGTTGGAAGATGTTTTGGGTCTGAAAAGAGCTCTCAGCTCTAGTCAGCAAAGGAGATCAATTTGGACTCGACCACATCTGGGGAGGTTGAGCACCTGAAGGATTTAATGGCTCCTTAAATATTCTTTCAGAACCAGGTGATGAGCATCTTCACCGCCATTTCATGTCCGTGAGGGACATTCACACGTCTGGTTCCATTCACCAACACTGGGAACCTGCATTGAAAGGATTAACCTGCCGAGCAAATGGCAAAAATTTCAGTCCTGATGACCATCACTCACCTCTGTGGAAGAATCCAACCAGCCCTGTTCTTCAGGACAAAATAAACATCTACTGGAGACTGCTGCACGTGCCGAGGGTGGCGAAAGGCAACTGAAGGTGGGAGTTTGAGTCGCTGAGTAAAGTCAGCATCTCCCCGCCTTGTCCCTGCTTTCCCTAAACAATGACAACGACTCCATTTCCATATCAGAGGCCCTTCATCTGCAACTCAGGGCTTCAACAAAGACACTGCAGAGTATTTTTAGACCACGCCGGTTCCCCAGCCCGCCTGAGAAACAGACCTGAAGATTGAGAGACTAAAATAACAGCAGATCTGATACAGGTTTGCTCCTCACCACCACTCGCTGCTCCAGAACAAGACCATAATGGATGTGTTCGCTTTCAGCAGCAATAAGGCATTTTTTCACAACCTCTGCCTGACTGATTTCTTCAGAGTGGATCAGAACATGTTCCCAGTGTGTGTGGAGGGAACTGGATGTCTGAATGTCCTTCACAGACATCTTGGACTAAAACTGAACCTGTTCATGGTGGAGGGACACGAAGAAAAGAGATTTAGGACTATTTTACCATCATCACCGTCCCACAGAGACACCTGGAGCTTCACTGGGGGAGGTTCGGGGATGTCCAGTTCCATTCAGCACCACTAGGAAGAAAGTAAGGAAACCGTTGTCCTCATGAGTAGACAGCGAGGCTGAGTATGGTTGAATCCCATATTAGGCAAAGTAGGAGGCCACTCCCCCCCCCCCCCCCCCCCCCCACACACACACACACACACTCACACACACACACACACCACCAGGGTGCTGTAACTGGACCCGCGGGCAGACAGGAGCCTAATGACTGATGATCATGTAAAAGAATGTGCCTCGAGCACCTGGAGGCCTTAAACACACCTGAGCTTTCATCTTCACACCAGCAGTGCTCTCCACTCAGGAACTCATCACACTGACTCAACACCATCCCCCATCCACACCAACACACCCCCACGAGTGGGACCCGGACCTGAGATCACACTCCCCACACCTGAACACGCCGAGTCCCAAAAATCCACTGGACATTTCAGACAGACACTAAACTGATGAGACACCGCAGCCCAGCGTCTTCCACCCGCAGAGATGATCAAATGAAGTGGGAGAAAGAGAGGAACAGAAAGAGATGAAAAGAGGAAAAATGACAGATTAAGTGAGGAAGAGAAGAAAAAGAGAGAAATGAAAATGTCTTGAAAGCACACACACACACATACAGAAGTGGGCTAAAGAAATAAAAATAAAAAAATTGAGTTTGTGAAGGTGTTCAATGTGAGTAAAGGTCTCACACACACACACACACACACACACACACTTTAACCTGTGGTCAGAGTCCGGCTCCTGATCTGATAAAGCGTGTGTGTGTGTGTGTGTGTGTGTGTGTGTGATGTAAAGAATGCAGTGTGTTCACTGTGAAATGTGTAAAATGTGATTATCCTGAAATGAACAATCTTAAATGTTTTTTGTTGGGTTACACAAAGTTAAACTAAAGGTTTTCCTTTCCCAATGAAGGTTTATCAGGTCTGGAGTTCAGGTGAGAAGAAGAGTCTGATGATGAAGGTAGATCTGATCTGAGAACAGGCGATGGTGGAATATCTGGTCTGGAGCTCAGATCGATTTTTCTTCAGCATTTTTGAAAACCAATCAAAAGGCCAGCTGAGTAATGATGTAAGACTGAGGGCTGAAATAGACCGAGACCGAGAGTCGATGTGGTTTCTGAACCGGGAAGACTCGCCGTCTGTAGGTCTCGAGACAGCTGCTAACTTCTCACAGAGTGGACCAAGGACAAAAACCACAAGTAGGTCCATCACAGCCCAGCTGATGGACCCACTGCTCCCTGATCAGGTAACTGGACACAAACTCTCTTCAGGTGGAGCCACCAATGAAGACAACAAGAGAACTTCAGCTGATTCAGCCATCTTCAACCATCCCAAGCTCTCTCCTACTGCGTCTCTGCCACGGGACCTTCACTGGCTCCCTGTGGCTGCAGGTTCAAATCCTAAACACTTCAAATGGACCTGCACCTTATTTGATGGCACTAATCAAACAAAGTCCCCTCAGAATATCAAGCACTGCTCACCTTGAACCTCCGTCCTCAAGAGAAGAGGAAGACCTTCATCAAGACTCTTTGCTGTCCTGGCTTCTCAGTGATGAGTGAACTTCTTCTTGTGGTCAGAACCTGAGTCCCTTCTGTCTGTAAGGAACACTGAGGGGACAAACCTCCAGCTCAGCTCTTCTACACCTACACTTTCTTTTCTTCATTAAAAAGTCACCATTTGGCACTTATCTAATATGTGGGACAATTCATTCTTTTGCCTCAGTCAGTTACTGGGGTTAAGTTATTAATCAGCAGTTGATCTTTATCGGGTCACTAGAATGAAGATGGAGCTAAAGCTCTGCTGTAAGTTTCTCTGAATAAGAGCGTCTGCTAAATGCTGTAGATGTAAATGTAAGACCTCCGGGTGGTCAGTTAGTCCTGGATCTGGAGAGCTGAACGCTGGGAGGAGGCTTGTAGCTGAAGGCCATGGTGAAAATCTGACCTGGTGTTCCCTCAGAGAGCAGGAAAACAGCCCTAATCAGCTCCTGATCCGCAGGTAATCCGGTGTTTGGGGGCTGGAACACCTGGTTTAAGCCCACGAGGCTCCATTAGGAGCAGGATTTGAGGGAGGGGGTGTGAACGAGAGGGGTCGTCTTTCATTCTGTGAAGTGGTGCCTCCTCCAGAAAGCTTTCACAGCTCCCAGAAGAAGGGGACAAATAGAAACCTTCAGAGCCACTTTTAGGGAAAATGCCTTTCTGTCTTATCTAATTTTGGACCAGAATTGGACAGTTGTGTCCTAGAGTTTCGGGACCCCAGGGTAAGATGGTTATGAGCTCAAATCCCCAGACCAGTAGGTTCCCCTGAGGTTCCCTTGATCATGGTGACCATCAGTCACTTTCACTAAACTACAGCTCATGTCAGTAGCGTGTCCTTTAAAAAGGACAGCTAAAAGATGCTGAAAAACCACAAACTTGATCCACAATTTGGACACAATAGCAGAAATTGGGATCAAACAGCTGTGATTAAAAATCAAACCCTCAACTTTTATTCAAAAGTCTTGCTGTTATTAAATACTGTTGATGTTTCACTTCCACATTCAGTCCAAATAAGAAAAGAAAGCTGAAGTCAGCCTTTCAGTTGTCACGTTCCTCCTCTTTCAGCCTGGTTGTTTAGCCCCGCCCACTCACGCTGAATTCACTGTTGCAGGAACTGATAGGACAATTAGAATTTAAAAATCCACCCTGTTTACACCTGGACCTCCTAACTGTGGGTGAATTTGGGAACCATCAGAGGCCGTCCTCTTTAACAGGACGGTATGTGTTCAGTGGTCTGGGTGGGACCAGACTGGTGCCGGTTCTGTGGATTCAGGCTGGTTTTGCCCAAATGCTTCCTAATCCCACACCAGAGCCAGGATGAACCAGTCTGTTGGCTTTGCTGTGGAATTTCAGGTGTGGATGTTTCACTTACATAATCCTTCAGGTGTGAATCCTCACCTGGAGACAAAGGTAAAGTGCTTTTCTTCCAGGTGAATCCACCGCAGCCAATCAGAGCACACTTCCTCTCTGAGAGTTTTTGTTCCCCAAACGCCACGCCAGGACATGTAACGACTGCAGCATGGATTAGAGTATGATGCAATACTGTTAGTGATCTCTCTCACACACACACACACACACACACTGCTAGCACCTCTCCAAACACGGCCAAGTGAACCTCAGTCTGAGTGTTTTAAAGGGCCTGTAACTCTGAAAATCCATCTTTTTTTTTTCCAAATAATAGTTTCTTAAGTTCTTTACTCTTGTGTTGAGTTTACAGGACAGTAGTGAGACCAGCTATGTTGTACGGGTTGGAGACGGTGGCACTGATGAAAAGACAGGGGGCGCTGAGATTTTCTTCAGGGGTGACGAGGATGGACAGGATTAGAAATGAGTACATTAGAGGGACAGATCAGGTTGGATGTTTTGGGGACAAAGTTGACCAGTTAAGGTGGAACAGGGAGTTTATGCCAAACTGTCACTTTAAGAGAGTGAGGCGTGCATGTGTGTTCATGGTTTTCACGTGACATCACAAAAGTTAGAGAAGCAAGGTTGCACTGGTTTGGACATGTCCAGAGGAGAATATTAGGAGGAGGATGATGGAAAGAGGAGAAGAGGAAGACCAAAGAGGAGGTTTATGGACGTGGTGAGAGAGGACATGCAGGTGGTCGGTTTGAAAGAGGAAGATGCAGAGGACCGGAAGAAATGGAGACGGTTGATCCACTATGGCGACCCCTAAACGGGAGCAGCTGAAAGAAAAAGACTCCTCTTGTGTTGAAAGTGAAAGTGACTACCTGTGTCATTGTGAAACTCAGCACAGTACAACGAAACTCAACCTCTGTGTTTCACCCACACACACGTGCAGCAGGGGACAGTGACGGGGACGGTACCTTGCTCAAGAATACCTCAGGGCAACCTACTGGTGAGGGAATCGAACCCACCATCTTCCAATCCGGGGCGACTCCCTCACCACTGGACCACCGCCGCCCCTATTGTGTCTGAGAATAATCATTGATTATATCTATTGATCTTGTTCTATACCTTGCTGTAGAAATACTCCAGATTATATTAATCATAATGTTGTATTCCTTTCTGTAGCCAGCCCCAGATTATAGCTAATCACATGTTGTATTCCTGTTGCAGAAATAGTCTCTGCATTATAGCTAAGCACTATGTTGCATTCCCTGCTGTATAAATAGCCCTAGGACAGGCTACTAATCACATGTTGTACTCTTACTGTAGAAATAGCCCCAGATTATATACAATCACATGTTGTATTCTTGCTGTAGAAATAGCCTCAGATTATATTAATCACATTATATTTCTTGCTGTAGAAATAGCCCCAGATTATATTAATCACATGTTGTATTCCTTGCTGTAGAAATAGCCCCAGATTATATTAATCACATGTTGTATTCCTTGCTGTAGAAATAGCCCCAGATTATATTAATCACATGTTGTAATTCCTTGCTGTAAGAAATAGCCTCAGATTATATTAATCACATTATATTTCTTGCTGTGAAATAGCTCCCAGATTATATTAATCACATGTTGTATTCCTTGCTGTAGAAATAGCCCCAGATTATATTAATCACATGTTGTATTCCTTGCTGTAGAAATAGCCCAAGATTATATTAATCACATGTTGTATTCCTTGATGTAAAATAACCCCAGATTATATTAATCACATGTTGTATTCCTTTATGGTGTAGAAACAAAGCCCCAGATTATTTTAAATCCTGTGTTAATGGAAATGCTGGAATAAAGCAGGTCTGCTGTGTTTGGATGGAGAGTCCAGTCTCAGCCCAGTAAGAGACTAACGATGAGAGAGAGACAATATGGGTCATAAAATAAGAAAAGCAAACAGAAAGAAAAACACACAGATTAGAATAAACGAGTACAAAGAGGACAAACAGAAATGCAGGGAAAACAAAGTGTCTTTAAATCCCAGTGAAGTCACTGATCCTGGACGTGGGCGAGGCTCGTCTTTCGTTACTGATTTAACATCCGAGCAGCGCCGAGCCCCGGATCGGGTTACAGCCGGAACACCGCCGGCGAGGCAGGAACGGAGGCAGACGAGGAAATTCAAACAGATTTGAGTAAAACGTATTTGCAAAAGCCTCTTTTCCATTCGCGCCATGTGAAGGTGCTTTGCTAAACAAATAACCCGTCTCACCATTAGAGGACGAGAGTGAAGTGAGACTGGAGGACTCGACCGAAATATCCGGTCTCTGCAGCAGATTGTCCGTCTTGATGTCTTCCTGTATCGTCCTCTTTCACACCGTCCCCCTGCATGTCCTCTCTCACCACGTCCATAAAACTCCTCTTTGTCCTTCCTCTTCTCCTCTTTCCTGGCAGCTCCATCCTCAACATCCTTCTCCTGATATACTCCTCGTCTCTCCTCTGGACACGTCCACACCAACACAGTCTCACTTCTTTCACTTTGTCCCCTAACCCTCCAACTTGAGCTGTTCCTCTAATATACTCGTCCTTAATCCTGTCCATCATCATCCTTCCCAATTTAAATCTCAGCTTCTTTAACTCCAGCTCCACCATCTGTCTTTTCATCACTGTCTCCAACCCATACAACATAGCTGGTCTCACTATCATCTCCAACCCGCATAACACAGCTAGTCTAATTACCTAATTAGCGAAGGTTAGCTAAGGTTCTTCTTTCCAAAAATCCTCGTGAAGTTTTCAAATTGAAGATGAAGATCTTTAACTGGAGAACTTATTATTGATCTCTCGTTACATCACTGTTCACACAACCGTGAACTGGACACACACTCAGTAATGTAGTGTGTAAAGTGAACGATGTGGTAAAGATATGACTAAAAACACAATCTTTAAAAAATCTGGAGCTCTGAACAACTGGCATCCATTCTTTCGTGAACAGAGACACGTCCAACATCATGAGTCCACCGTCTCCTCCTCTGGACTTTGTCTCTCTGTTGGGATTCTGTAGAAATTCTGTAGAAGTTAGTGGAAACAACCCCGGTGAAGATCATTGGAGGGCAGAGATTTGCCCTTCAGGTGGGCGGAGCTATAAAGGTGTGATGTCACGTGAAAACCATCAACACACATGCCTGCCTCACTCTCTTAAAGTGACAGTTTGGCATAAACTCCCTGTTCCACCTTAAATGGTGCAGCAGTTACATGCCGTCTTTAGAAGTCAGACTGCATTTAAGGTGGAAAGGAAAATTAGAATAAGAAGTGAGAATGTAACCTTTGTACCATTTAAGGTGGATCAAAAAATTATAATCAGTAGCTGCTGAACTTGATGCATAATGTAACTGCCTCGCCATTTAAGGTGGAAAGGAAAAATTAGAAACAGAAGCCAGAGTGTAAGTGCTGCACAGTTTAAGCTGCGATGGAATATTAGAGGAAGAACCCAGAATAAGTCACCTTATTTAAGGTGGAAAGGAAATTTAAAGTAAGAATCCACAATGTAACTGCCACACCATTTAAGGTGGAATGTAATACTTGAATAAGCAGCTGCTGGACAGGAAGCCAACTCATTACATGAGCTGAGGTCAATTTCAGTGTACAACAGGAAATGAGTGTATAATAATGTGCCTGGCAGCTGAAGGACCAGCGCGGGAGACTGAACACTAAATCAATATTCTTTCTGCCTGACAGCGACTGCGTGGCTCCCTGTATACATTCCTTAATGGCCTTCACTGTAAAGTAACGATCCCATCACAAACACACGGGATCAGGAGGGAATCTGAGCCTCTGTTGTAAAAACACAATCAGTGAAGAGCAAAGTCCTCATCCAGGGAGGTTTACTACAGAGAACACTACAACAGGGCTAATTACAGGTTACCTTCATGTAATCCCACCTCTGCTTTAAATGCATCCGTTACTACTGCAGATGTCACCACTGTCACACCGCCCTCAAATATATCCTGGATTACTCTCACATACTCCTCTGTAACTCCTGACGTCCTCATTCAAAACCACAACTCCTCTCTAGACACTCTGTCATCTGCTTTCTCCAAGTCCACAAAGACACAATGCAACTCCTTCTGACCTTCTCTGTTCTTCTCCATCAACACCCTCAGAGCAAACATTGTATCCGTATATCAGCCGGCAGATATATTTAACAGAAATATTTTGTATCAGATTGCAGGAATATGACAAGACTAATGCAGCACTGGTGGATCAGCAGGGCTGAAACTATAATCAGATCAGATCTCCATCAGCTAACAGCAGTAGAGAACCACACACACACACACACACACACACACACACACTTCAATAATAGATGAGCTCTGACCTTGCTGCCGTAGAGCTGAGAGTGTTCTGGTAAGAGGAAGAACAGAAACATCTCATCCTTCAGAGTGAGAGCCTTCCAGCTGCCCCATCAGAACCAGGATGGGGTTCAGGGTCGGGTCAGGAGCTGCTTTCACAGCCAGGTTTAAAAACCCTACAACCCTACAAATACCCTAAATTTGTTCATTTTCTACATTTCTAAACAAATTTATCCCCAAACATCATCAGGAAGATCAAACTCAACAAAAAAATAATAATAATAAAATACCTGCTTGTTTATTTATTGAGTAAAAGGATATAATATTCCAGATGTTTGAGGGTTAAAGTGATCCAGTGTTCCAGATTTGAGGAAAGTGTGAAGTGAAAGTGTGCGAAGGTGTGTGTTCAGTATCTGCTGGAGCTCCTTATGCAGCAATCACTGAACTAAAGTTCTGCAGTAACTGTTGATCGATCCTGAACTTCAGCTCAGATGAATTTTAGTCGGTTCCTCTGTAAAGAACATCGCCGGCGCTGGGATGTTGGTGGATTTCCTTACATCAACCTGCTCACTTCAGCTCCTTTCACAGCAGTTCTGTTGGGTTCAGGCCAGAACCTTTACACCAGAACATCAACTTTATTCTTCTTCAAACATTCTTTAGTAGAACCATTCAGATGTTTGACATTTTCCTTTGAAGATCACTGGTTTAATTCAGAACTCATTTACATTTACAGCATTTATCAGACGCTCTTATCCAGAGTGACTTCCATGTCCTGATTACAGGGACAGTCCCCCCTGGAGCAGCCTGGGGTTCAGGGTTTTGCTCAGGAACCCAGAGCTGGTTGTGGGATTTGAGATTTTGGTACATATGTGAGTATACTAAACCACCACCACCCCCATTCAGCCCCATCATTGCTCCATCAATGATGCCAAGCTGCTCAGATGCAGTAAAACAGGCCATGAAACAACCACCACCATGTTTCACAGGTCAGGTAAAATGTTCTTATGCTGGAATGCAGCGTTTTTTCTTTTTTACAAACAAAATTTAAACATAAACGGTCCTTGCAGCTTGTTCTCCTGATGAACTCATGAACATGAACATCAGCTAATCTGAGAGAGATCTTTAGAAGAGATCCTTAGAAGTTCCCCAAGGTTCCTCTTTGACTGTTACACACCTTGGTTGGCCACTGCTGGAGATAACAGGGGTTCTGAAAGCCCTTCATTTGGACATGATCTGTGGTTTGGTGAAGTCCAAACTCTTTCTAGACAGTTCTGTAATTGTTTCCAATCTAACCAGCAGCTCTTCTTCTTCAGAAAGATCCTTTGTTTGATCCAATTCCACCAAACCTACTCCTTCTTCTTCTTCTTCTTCTTCTTCTTCTTATTATTATTATTATTATTATTGTGTTGTGAAGATCACAATCTGGTTCTTTGAGTAAAACAGAGTCCTCCCATTGGCTGAAAACACCTTCAGATTAACTGCTGATCCTGGAGGTTCACACACTTTTATCTTCACAGATCTGAAATATCAGATCCTCAAATAAATAAATGAAAATATAATTTGTCTTTTTTGGTCTTTAAAAATGTTTTTGGTCAAACTGATGTAGAAACACAGGAAGTTCGTTGTGGTCCAAAGCGGCGAAATCAATGTCGTAATTCGATACTGATCGAAAAAAAAATCAGAAATGAAACCTCTGATATCAGCGGATATTGTAGTGTTCTAGTGTTTAGGGACTAGATCCCAGGACCTCGATCAAGATACCGTCCCCATCACTGCTCACTGGGGCCTGGATATGTCTGCCCCCTGCTGGACGGGTTGTGAAATACAGAGGACATGTTTAGTTGGGGATCACTGTGTGCTGTGAGTTTACAGATAGTCACTTTCACTTTCACATTACTGACACATCAAACTCTCCAGTATCAGTCGTTACTGATTTAGACTAAAAAGGTTTTCAGTTCCAGTCACAGAATGTCAGAAAACCCTGGATTAGAGTTTAAAATCTGGATAATTCTGTGTGCTTTAATCATAATTCTATTTATTGAATAAATAGATGGGTCTCTTACCCAACTGGAAACACTATCTACTGCCCTCAGCACAAAGAGAATCTGTATGAAAGTGTGTGTGTGTGTGTGTGTGTGTGTGTGTGCTGGATTTTCATAAATCCCAGCGCTCGCTCTGTGTAATCCCTGTTTGAGTGGGACAGCAGATTATACACCCAGAACAGCTGCCGCTGAACCAGTAACACACACACACACACACACACACACACACACACACACTATCTGATGCGTGTATGTGAACACTGCTATGCTCAACAGTAGAAGAGCAATAGTAGAAAACTATGTTTCCTCAACATTCATGAATATTTTCTGAACAACTTTTAAGGTGGAACCAAAAACTCTAGACGGGGAGCAGAGTTTGGACTGAACTGATGATAAAAGTAGGACTGTTTGGAGAAAAAAACCCGAAAGAGCGCCTCCACAACTGACATGCTCACGTTTCATCATCTTCCATGCACCCACACACACACACACACACACACACACACACACACACACACACACACACACACACACACACTGCATTGAATAAAAAGTAGATTTCATCACAATAGAGGAGTGTGTGTGTGTGTGTGGGGCTGAGGCAGGTTGTGACAGTCTGTTATTGTGTGTGTGTGTGTGTGTGTGTGTGTGTGTGAGCCACACAGATGACCCTGCATTTACGTAACACACTGGATTTAATAACCGTCAGAGACTCACATCCTTCTGCTGAACTATACATCAGCTCTTAAAGAGCCAGATCACAGAAAACAGGCTCACTGAACACGGGAGTCTGTCCCAGCTCTCACAGGACAAAAGACGGGGACACACCCTGGACAGGTCGCTAGTCCATCGCAAGGCAGGGACACAAGCACTCGAACGCACCCCCCTGGGAGATGCCTAATTTAGCATCTCCAATCCACCTGCTGTGCAGGTCTTTGGACGGCGGGAGGAAACCTGAGGACACGGAGAACCTGTCCACTCCACACAGAACCACTCAACACACCCCTCTCACACCTAGAACCTTCTCACTGTGCCCTGGTGCTGCCCCAGCGTTCTGAGCATTGTGGTGATTATCTAAGACCACACTGGTTTGGACATGCACAGAGGAGGATGAGGATGTAGAGGATTAGGGATGAGTATATTAGAGGGACAGCTTTGGACACAAAGTGAGAGAAGTGAGACTGTGTTGGTTTGGACGTGTCCAGAGGAGAGACGGGGAGTAGATCAGGGGAAGGATGTTGAGGATGGAGCTGCCAGGGAAGAGGAGAAGAACAACAACAAAGAGGAGGTTTATGGACGTGGTGAGAGAGGACATGCAGGGGGACAGCGTGAAAAAGGAAGATGCAGAGGACAGCGAGAAATGGAGACAGATGATTTGCAAAGCAAAAGGAATTTCAGCTTAAACACCAGAATGTTCCAATGGTCCACAGGGAAATAGTCCACATTTACTGTTGACACCACTTTTTGGGGTTCCAGTTGCTGTAAAACATCAAAAAAGTTCTTCCATGTTTCCGTGAATGGATATGAAGGTGTGTTTTGCTCTGATGTGTCACAGTAACAGCCTGTTTAATAATAGATGATGGAAATATAACAGAGACAGAGTTGTTAAAAAAGTTGGAACACAAATCAGGGTAAGAACAGTGTAGGATACGGGCCCTTTAATTCCCCTGTTCCACTGCGTGGAGCCAAACGGGGCGACATCATGAAAGCAAGACGCTACTTGTGAAGTTGCACAAGCGATTATGAGGAAGCAGATCAGGGGATTTTCAGAGGAAACAGAGGCAGTTTATTCGCAGGTAAAACTGGATTCTGTTTATAAAAAGTATCTCTCCACCGATCTCATCCCATTACCTGTCAAAAATTTGGAAACACCTCACCTTCTCAGGAAACTTCCAGATTAGTGTTGGATTTTCACCGTTACTGAACACACACTTGCTTTGTGAACGTCCCTCACAGACATGGACCGGTGGAGGAGACGCTGTCTGATGTCTGAGACGTTTGGAGAGGATTCTGGACGGAACACACTCTCTGTACGGGACACCCTCCTCTGTACGGGACACACTCTCTGTACGGGACACCCTCCTCTGTACGGGACACCCTCCTCTGTACGGGACACCCTCCTCTGTGTTGAGAGACGTCCTGTGGTGGTTATAGATGAAGGAAACACACTGAAAGAGGGAAACTCCACTGATTTCTCACTAATTCTACACAACCAGGAGCTTCAGAGCACCAGTGTAGAATTCACAAAGTCACAACCGTCCCCGGTGTGTGTGAACGGACCCGGACGTCTGAACGTCCCTCACAGACGTGAGCTGGTGGTGGAGACGCTGTCTGATGTCTGAGACGGTGTTTTAGTTCTGAGAAGATTCTGGACTAAAATCGAACTCCGCCTGGTGGAGGGACACGAAGAACAGATTTAAGACTATTTTACCATCATCACCGTCCCACAGAGACACTCAGAGACACATGGAGCTTCACTGGGGGACATAAAGTGCACAGATTTGGGACGCCTGGGTTCTGTTCACCAACACTGGAGAGAAATTAGAGTCATTCATAACATTTCTCCTAAAATTAATGCTACTAAAATGATCTCAAGATGTTTGAAGGATCATCGATCCTGAACGTGAAGGAATTAATTTTGAATTAAATTTCCCAACTTTTCTCTCATTCCAAAGATACAAGTTGGTGCTCCATCACACCAAATCATCCGAAAGAATCCAGTAGAGCTTCTTCTCTCAAGTTTCTCCTCTATGCTCCATTAGCAGGGCCTTGAAATGTCCCAGGGTGACCACTGGGCTCCAGAGAGATTTTCAATTCTAAACACCTGAATCAGCAAAGAGTAGTCTTACATTTACACACTCTGAGAGTGTTCACTCGCTCCACTGCTGGGGAACCTAGAATGAGGACAGTGTGGACTAAGGTGTCTTTGCGTGAAGGGACAGTGATGGTGGACTCCTTAAGGGAGTGTAGTGAAAGAGAAGGAGGATCAGCCTATAGGATGGAGTTAAAGCTGGGAGTAGATCCAGTCCCTCTGTAGGAACTGAGTTTGATTCATGGAGAGACAGTGGAGGACACTAAGCAGAGGGACATCAAGTCAAAACACCAAGGGACACTGTGCTCTGGTCCATCTGAAGGGGTTTCCCTTTGAAAACCTGCAACTGCAGTAATGAAGGAGAACCATGACCTGAACCTGGAGCTGGGTGGAGAACTGATTCAGGAATGACTGATTTTTCAGAAGTCGTAAAAAAGAAAAATCAGGAGACGCAACATGGTCAGAAGAGGATATGATAGAGACGGCGAGGTGATGTTACCCTGGACATTGTGAGAGAGACACCGATTGTCTGGGAGGAAGACAGCTCATATCGATTACAGACTGACGGTAAAACAGTAGGAACCGCTCTGGCTGGAATGAAAATGTGCAGTTGGGTATCGTCTGCATAGCTGTGATATGAGATGAGTTTTTCCATTGAAGCTGCTGACTCTGCTGTTTCGAAGGGGTGTCTGGAGGTAACCGTGTCCCTCAGGGTGACTTCATAGTCCAAAAGACTCCAAGCAGAGACAGAGGAATGAGCTCAGGCTACTGAGGGTTACGTGGAATCGTCCCCTGAGCCTCTGACTCTGTTTCAATTATCACAAGTGCCTCTGGACTATAATAATAACCCATGCTGACTCAACAAGGGATTGGACGAGTCCATCCTGAAGACCTGAGAGAGAGAGAGAGAGAGAGAGAGAGAGGTCCCGTCTAAACATGTTGCCTCCCTAATTGCTTTTCCGCTGCTCTGCTGATTTCAACACAACATGCAAGCAACTTCACTGCGGCTGCTTTATCTACAGGCCTGCCAGATGAGGAGTGGAACTGCTGAGAGGGAACCGTAGACTACTTCAGAACATCTATTGCGCTCACGTGACCTGCTAACAAAGCCAGACAGCTGTTAGCTCTGGGAGAGGACAGGCAGGACAGAAAGACAGAGTTCAGAGTCTAAGGGCATATTTACTCACGGCCACGCCTCCAAACCCTCAACCGCACCTCAGACTTGACACCTGGCAACAGCTCCAATCTCACAGCACTAACTCAGGTCCTCCCAGGTGTACCGGAGTCTCTGACGTACAGCATACAATTATACCCCTGACATCAAAACACTAACATCTCATTTACATATCTCTACAATACATTAAATATCCTACATTTCATATATCACTACAAAACACTCAATAATATCTCATTTACATATCAATTACAAACACCTCAACTTCCTCTCTTACTTATATTAATGCTACAAAACACTAACATCTCATTTACATATCACTACAAAACACTAACATCTCATTTACATATCACTACAAAACACCAACATCTCATTTACATATCGCTACAAAACACTAACATCTCATTTACATATCTCTACAATACACTAACATCTCATTTACATATCTCTACAATACACTAACATCTCACTATGTGATTGGTCAGAGAGGTGAAATGCAAACTGCACCCTCAGTGACACCATCTACACCTATACACCCTCTACCCCTATACACCATCTACCCCTATACACCATCTACACCTATACACCATCTACCCCTATACACCATCTACTCCTATACATCATCTACCCCTATACACCATCTACTCCTATACACCATCTACACCTATACACCATCTACCCCTATACACCCTCAACCCCTATACACCATCTACCATCTACCCCTATACACCATCTACCCCTATACACCATCTACCCCATACACCCCACCCTATACACCATCTAATTCCTATACACCATCTAATTCCCTATACACCATCTACACCTATACACCATCTACCCCTATACACCATCTACTCCTATACACCATCTACACCTATACACCATCTACCCCTATACACCTATACACCATCTACCCCTATACACCATCTACCCCATACTGTTCATCTACCCTATACACCATCTACCCCTATACACCATCTACCCCTATACACCATCTACACCTATACACCATCTACCCCTATACACCATCTACCCCTATACACCATCTACACCTCTACACCCTCTACCCCTATACACTATCTACACCTATACACCATCTACACCTCTACACCATCTACACCTCTACACCATCTACACCTATACACCATCTACACCTCTACACCATCTACACCTATACACCACATCTACTCCATATACACCATCTACACCTCTACACCTCTACCCCCATACACTATCTACACCTATACAACCATCTACAATTCTCTACACCCTCTACACTCTACACCATCTTTACACCTATACACCATCTACCCCTATACACCATCTACACTCTACACCCCTCTACCCCCTATACACTATCTACACCTATACACCATCTACCCCTATACATCATCTACACCTATGGGTTCATCTACCCCTATACACCTATACACCATCTACCCCCTATACACCATCTACTCCCTATACACTATCTACAATTTACACCATCTAATTCTCCTATACACCATTCATACCATACACCATCTACCCCTATACACCCTCTACCCCTATACACCATCTACCATCTACCCCTATACACCATCTACCCCTATACACCATCTACTCCTATACACCATCTACCCCTATACACTATCTACACCTATACACCATCTACACCTATACACCATCTACCCCTATACACCATCTACCCCTACAACCCTCTACCCTATACACTATCTACACCTATACACCATCTACACTCTACACCATCTACACCTATACACCATCTACACCTATACACCATCTACACCTCTACACCATCTACACCTATACACCATCTACCCATATACACCATCTACACCTCTACACCCTCTACCCCTATACACTATCTACACCTATACACCATCTACACCTCTACACCCTCTACACTCTCTACACCTCTACACCATCTACACCTATACACCATCTACCCCTATACACTATCTACACCTCTACACCCTCTACCCCTATACACTATCTACACCTATACACCATCTACCCCTATACACCATCTACACCTATACACCATCTACCCCTATACACCTATACACCATCTACCCCTATACACCATCTACACCTGTACACCATCTACACCTATACACCATCTACCCCTATACACCATCTACACCTATACACCCTCTACACCTATCCACCATCTATACCTATACACCATCTACACCAATACACCATCTACCCATATACACCATCTACCCCTATACACCATCTACACCTATACACCATCTACCCCTATACACCTATACACCATCTACACCTCTACACCATCTACCTCTATACACCATCTACCCCTATACACCATCTACACCTATCCACCATCTACCCATATACACCATCTACACCGCTACACCCTCTACTCCTATACACTATCTACACCTATACACCATCTACCCCTATACACCTATACACCATCTACACTTACACCATCTACACTCTATGGCACACCATCTACAATTTGCACCATCTACCCCTATACACCATCTACACCTATACACCCTCTACCCCTATACACCCTCTATCCCTATACACCATCTACCCCTATACACCATCTACCCCTATACACCATCTACCCCTATACACCATCTACACCTATACACCATCTACACCTATACACCATCTACCCCTATACACCCTCTACTTCTATACACCATCTAAACCTATACACCCTCTACCCCATAAGCACCATCTCCACACCTATACACCATCTACCCATATACACCATCTACACCTATACACCATCTACCCCTATACACCCTCTACTTCTATACACCATCTAAACCTATACACCCTCTACCCCTATACACCATCTACACCTATACACCATCTACCCATATACACCATCTACCCCTATACACCATCTACACCATCTACACCTCTACACCCTCTACCCCTATACACCATCTACACCTATACACCATCTACACCTATACACCATCTACCCTATACACTCTACTTATACACCCATCTAAAACCTATACACCCTCTACCCCTATACACCATCTACACCTATACACCATCTACCCATATACACCATCTACCCCTATACACCATCTACACCTCTACACCCTCTACCCCTATACACCATCTACACCTATACACCATCTACCCCTATACACCCTCTACTTCTATACACCATCTAAACCTATACACCCCACCCTATACACCATCTACACACCTATACACCATCTACCCATATACACCATCTACCCCTATACACCATCTACACCTCTACAATTTCTCTCACACCTATCCACCCATCTATACCTATACAATCATCTACAATTCAATACACCATCTACACCATATACACCATCTACCCCTATACACCATCTACACCTCTACACCATCTACACCATTTACCCACACACCATCTACACCTTCTACACCATCTACACCATTTACACCATCTACCCCCACACCATCTACACCTATCCACCATCTACCCATATACACCATCTACTACACCGCTTAAGACCCCTCTACCCCTTAAGTACACTCATCTTACACCTATACACCATCTACCCTATACACCTATACACCATCTACACCTCTACACCATCTACACCTATACACCATCTACACCTATACACCATCTACCCCTATACACCATCTACACCTATACACCTCTACCCCTATACACCTCCCATCCTATACACCATCTACCCTTATGCACCATCTACTCCCTATACACCATCTACCCTATACACTATCTACACTCATAAGCACCATCTACACCAATACACCATCTACCCATATACACCATCTACCCCTATACACCATCTACACCTATACACCATCTACCCCTATACACCTATACACCATCTACACCTCTACACCCTACCACCTATACACCATCTAATTCCTATACACCATCTACACCTATCCACCATCTACCCATATACACCATCTACACCGCTACACCCTCTACCCCTATACACTATCTACACCTATACACCATCTACCCCATACACCTATACACCATCTACACCTCTACACCATCTACACCTATACACCATCTACACCTATACACCATCTACCCCTATACACCATCTACACCTATACACCCTCTACCCCTATACACCCTCTATCCCTATACACCATCTACCCTATACACCATCTACCCCTATACACCATCTACCCTATACACCATCTACACCTATACACCATCTACCCTCTATACACCCTCTACTTCTATACACCATTCAAAACCTATACACCCCCACCCCTATACACCATCTACACCTATACACCATCTACCCATATACACCATCTACCCCTATACACCATCTACACCTATACACCATCTACCCCTATACACCACCTACACTCTACACCCCACTCTATACACTATTCACAATCTATACACCATCTACACCTATACACCATCTACCTCTATACACCCTCTACTTCTATACACCCTCTACCCCTATACACCATCTACACCTATACACCATCTACCCATATACACCATTCACCCCTACACCATCTACAATCTATACACCATCACACCTATACACCATTCACACTTATACACTATCTATTAATCTATACACCATCTATTATTCCATATACACTAATCTACACCTATACACCATCTACACCTATACACCATCTACACCTCTACACCCTCTATCCCTATACACCATCTACCCCTATACACCACCTACCCCTATACACCATCTACCCCTATACACTATCTACACCTATACACCATCTACACCTATACACCATCTACCCCTATACACCCTCTACTTCTATACACCATCTAAACCTATACACCCTCTACCCCTATACACCATCTACACCTATACACCATCTACCCATATACACCATCTACCCCTATACACCATCTACACCTATACACCATCTACCCCTATACACCATCTACACCTCTACACCCTCTACCCCTATACACTATCTACACCTATACACCATCTACACCTATACACCATCTACCTCTATACACCCTCTACTTCTATACACCCTCTACCCCTATACACCATCTACACCTATACACCATCTACCCATATACACCATCTACCCCTATACACCATCTACACCTATACACCATCTACACCTATACACCATCTACACCTATACACTATCTACACCTATACACCATCTACACCTATACACCATCTACACCTATACACCATCTACATCATCTACCCCATACACCCTCTACACCATCTACCTCTATACACCCTCTACTTCTATACACTCTGTCCCTACACTGATCAGAGAACAGTTCTGAGCTGAATCATGTTCAGTTAATGAAGGGACCATGCAGTGGATCTGTAAACTCTGTCGATGAGCTCCTGTTTTTATCTTTAACTCTGATAAAGTGTGTAAAGTCCTGAAGAACAAACTGTACGATCCGACAACTTGAGGCTGTAAAAATCCACCAGATGTTTAAAGATTGTACTTTACGTGAAACGAGAGGTATTTTAACACATGAACACAACCACTGTCTCCCGCCTTTACTTCTGTTCGTACAGTCCTTTCCAGAAGTATTTGAACGGCAGGGCTTATTCTTTGATTTTGCACTGAAGAAACTTGGGTTTGAGATGAGAAGAACAATATGAGACGAGTGATAAATAAATATTTACATCTATATGTGTTTAATCACTCATAGCAGATTTTCTCCCCCCATCACTCAGTAGGACTGTCCTCTCTCTCTCTGGGTGTGTAGGACGGTCCTCCCTCTCCCCCATCACTCAGTAGAACTGTCCTCTCTCTCTCTGGGTGTGTAGGGCGGTCCTCCCTCTCCCCCATCACTCAGTAGAACTGTCCTCTCTCTCTCTGGGTGTGTAGGGTGGTCCTCCCTCTCCCCCATTCACAGGTTATATTCACACATACCTCATGTTATACACACACACCATGTACAGAAATACAATAGTGACTGTGTGTGTGGGTCAGAGTGTGTGTGTGTGTGTGTGTGTGTAAATTCTGAACACACACAGCTGTACTGACCTGACCCTGCTCTTCACTGTTATCTGACTCTGTTATCTGTTCAGCTTCAGTGTGTGATAATGTGAACAAAGGGTAGTAATAAACAAACACACAACACACACACACACACACACACACACACACACACACAAATGACGCTGTATTAGTGCAGCTGTGGGGTCCACCAGCATCATTCACAGATAATCAATTCTGAAAAATCAATAACTCAAAGCAAAATGTATTATCAATAAACATTGATTTTTCAGTATTTAAAAATGAAAATGAAAACCTTCAGTAAGATCGAGGACAGGTTTCCTTTAGTGCCTGAAGGCCTCTTTTGTAAATATGCAGCCTTGTGCAAAAGTCTTCACCCCCTCTTTTCTTTAGATTTTGCTGTGAATCACCTTGTTTCCTGTCATTTCCTGAACAAATGTTTTAGCGCTCCAAGCTTCAAAGTCTCCTAAAGATACAAGGTTCTGGATAAAGGGGTTCTCAGCATCAGTAGTAAACGAATCACCTGATCATCTGGAATCATCTGCTCCTGGTTCTTCACTGCTTCATGTCTTAAGTGAGACGCTTTGTTCTGCTTGAAGGTTCAGACGTAGATCACTGTGTGGATTAACCAACACAGAACTATCAAACTGCTCAGGTACAGAGACTGGACTGAACATGAGAGACAACAACACTGTCCTTCAGGAAGATCTGGAGAACTGCTCCTCAACAAAACATAAAAGAAAGCCTGGAATGTATGGTGGATAGTTTAGGTATTTCCGGAAAGCAAGTCCATCAATCACCGTGAGGGTTCCCTGAACTGCAGACCAGCGTCTCCACCGAGTTTATGAAACTACTATCATCAGATTTTTCTCCTCACCTGAACTCCAGATCAGGTCCATCAGACTGGATCATCTGCAGGAGCTGCTGCCACCAAGATTAACAAAAGCTCCGCCCCCTCAAACAGAACCACCACTATTGGCTAATTGAACTTCCAACTACAGGCACTAACGCACTTTCTCTTTCTTTCTTTCCTTCTTTATTTCCGGTGTGGACCAGAGGAGGACGGGTTCCTCTTTTGGGTCTTGGTTCCTCCCAAGGGTTCTTCCTCCTGTTTTGGGGAGTTCTGCTTCTGTCGCCCTCGGTTTACCCGACTGGGTCTCGGACCGGATTCTGTAAAGCTGCTCTGTGACAACAAGAGTTGTAAACAGCGCTTGATAAATAAAACGGACTTGACTTGAATACTTTTGCACAGTGCTGTTCAGTTCCTACAGTTTTTACTGAGAACCTTCCGCATCAGAGCTCAGAGTCACTCGTTTATGGAGTTTCAGTTGAGAAAGTGATGATCCCAACACCGTTCCTGCTCCGAGTTTATTAGCTCAGCCCGTCACAGCGACTCACAGGGCTACCCTGCCGTACATAAACCACAATATACCGATCACTGATCTTAAGGCTGATATTGATTTTTGCCTAAAAATGACAAATGATAGAAAACTGACAGACTGAAACCTTTGAACATTTCAAAAAGTAACAATGAAATAAAACGAATAAAATGTATGTACAGGAACAGCCGCTGATTAACAGCTACTAAACACACTGCACCGCCGTTTACATTTTAGAAAATATTGTGTAAAACATATCAGAGTGAACACAAGAACACCACCAGCAGGAGACAAACCCCTGGAACTCTCTACAGAAACAACATCTTCATCAGAACAACTGGGCTGGACCACCTGAACCACCTCAGCACCATCAGTGAGGGCTCAAATACAACAGCAACACCTGCTGAAAACCAGAGGGACCAGACCAGACCTTCAGCAAGGACTTCACCGAGGAACAGAAGGTCAGAGGTCCAAATCCCACCTCCACCTCCACCATCATCGGGCTCCTGAGCAAAACCCTCAACTCTCAACCCTCAAGCCCCAGCGTCTGCAGGAAGACACCGTCCTGTTAACAGGACATGGAAGTCGCTCTGTAGAAAAGCATCAGTAAATGTAAATATGCAAATATGAACATGTAAATATCAATGTAAATGAGCCCATTTCACAAAGCTCTGTGTTTGTGTTTGTGATGTCACAAAAATCAAGGCAAGTATCCATACATGTGGGCCTACTGCAGTTTGGCCCCGCCCATTCACACTGCCCTTATAAGAAGTGCTTTCTGGATGAGGTGCAGTGAAGGACAGCCAATCAGACCAGAGCTGATTTGCATGTTAAAGGCACAGACAGAGGAACAGGGAGGATGGTAAAAGGTCAAGTGAAGGATAGGAAACGCTGAGCGGATAAATGTAGGAATGAAGGTCTAGATAGACTGGAGCATATTTTCACTTTAGAACCGTATTTATGTATTTTACTCTTCAGTCACTTTTTTCAGATTTAAACACAAACCGAGGACGAACCTGAATCTGACTCATGATGGACATTACATTACATTTATCAGACGCTCCAGAGTGTCTCCATGTCCTGAGTACAGGGACAGTCCCCCCTGCAGACACTCAGGGTTCAGGGTCTCAGGGACCCAGTGGTGGTAGTGCTGGAGGTGGGATTGAACCTGGGACCTCTTGAGCCACAGGTCAAGGCAAGTATCCTACCACTGGACCACCACCACCCCATTCATGGACATGAATTCAGAAGTTAGTCAGAAGATCAATTAATTAACATAAAAACGACACTTTACACTTTAACAGTCTGTAAAGCTCCAGCAGGGACTCAGTTCCGCTCAGATTCCTAATAATACTGTTTCCATGATCCAGCTGACTCTCGCTCCTTTTAAAGCCACGATTCGGCGGAACGTTTGTGAAACGATACAAAAGAACTCTGAAACGGTGCAGGAAAAACCTCCTATTTCCTTCATCTTCTGACACGTTCTATTAAATTCTGTTTATTCATTTATAAAGATATTCATGTTTATAAACTGATATCAATGATTGACATATCATTTATATCAGTTTATGTTATATATATATAATACAGCAAAATAGTCGTGTTGATGTATTTATTTATAAACAGAGTCATTTTATCTCTGAGTATTATCAACCAGATCTTAACAGTAAAGAAAACAGGAATAAGGATGATATTGACTAGTCGTGTATTTAGATGAATATAGTTTAATATTAATATGAATAATTGATACATCAGTAAAGCAAAACAAATGTTCATTCTGACAGAACAGCCTCCTCTTTATCTGAAGAGCTGGATGATGTATATAGTGTAAATGATGGATCAGTTCATAAAGAGTAGTTTAGGGATTATTTTGTTCTGCAGTGAAAGAATAAAAACTGATCTGAAATCAGGAGCTCCAGCAGCGCTGTGGAGGGAACAGAGCCGGAGGTGTTTCTCCGAGCAGCACAACACAGCCCGGCTCGGTTCCGGTTCTCCTACCTTCCTGGAGGACGGCGGGGCGGGGCGGCCCGGCTCTGCTGGCGGTGTGACCGGACTCGGGAGAACCGGGCGGCGGCGTGGAGCTCAGACAGACCCGCAGCGGAGCAGCATCAGCCCAGCCTGCCGCACACCGAGCTCCGCCCACAGACCCGCCCCGCCCCGCCCACAGCCCCGCCCACGTCTCCGACAAAACACAGTCCCACCCACTGCATGGACACCTCCAAACCCCGCCCACTGCGAAGGCACCTCACGGTCTCGCCCAAAAAGGCCACGCCCACTGCCGCTCTTAAAGCTACACACACAGTTTATGTACGCGTTATTTTTATATCTGTATCGTGTGTGGCGTCACTGCTGAAAAAACAATAAACTCCTGCTTGACTATGAAACAAAATGTGTGTGTGTGTGTGTGTGTGCGCGGGGGGGGGGGGGGGGGGGTAGCAGAGACCCTTTATGCAGACACTGAGGCAAGGACAACACCAACTGGAGGACAATTGGCTGCTTTATCGCTCGGCCTACACATTGACCTCACACACACACACACACACACACACACACACACACACACCAGTACAGAGAGGCGTGTGCTGATTGGCTGTGTGAGACTCGTGCAGTGTTTACAGCTCGTCTGGTTGTCTTACGAGGCCCTGATCGTGATGGAATACTCATCACTAAACATCACCCAAAGTGCCTCTACTGCGTCTCTGCTGACTCACCACTGAGGCACCATGAATCACTACTGAGTTACCCATGAGTCTTTGCTGCAACTCTGAGTCACTGCTGATTCTGTACCTTCTCTCAGTCCCTGACGAGTCACCCCTGAGTCTCAGCGCTCTACTGAGTCTTCACAGATTTACTGCTGAGGCACCAGTCTGGCTCTCCACGGAGTCACTCCTGAGTCTTTACCAAGTCATTACTGAGTTACTGCCTCGCCTGACTCTCCACTGAGTCTTTAATGAGTCACTGTCAAGTTCACAAAACAGCTGGGCAACACAAAGCAAGAAACAACACGGGACAGCAGGAACAGAATTCATCTGAATCCTTTCATTCATCTTCAGAGCGATCAGGTTTAAAGCTATGCGTTGGTATGAATAAGTTTTAATATTAAAAGTTAATACAAATAAAGTGAATATTAAGCCTCTCATTCACTGAGATTAAAAGGCTAAAATGTAACTGGACTGGTCCACAAATTCCAATGCTCTGTACAAAAAGGGCCTCAGTCGTCTCCACCTGCTCAGGCAGCTGAGGTCCTTTGGGGTGAACAGGAATCTTCTGAGGTCCTCTGGAGTGAACAGAAATCTCATGAGGTCCTCCTATGACACTGTGGTAGCGTCAGCTGTTTTTTACGCTGTGGTCTGCTGGTGTGGAAGAGTCTCAGAGAGGGACAGAGGGAAACTAAATAAACTGGTCAAGAGGGCCAGCTCTGTCCTGGACTGCCCGCTCAAGTCCATCGAGCAGGTAGGGGAGGAGAGGATGTTCTCCAAACTAACATCCATCATGGACAACACCTCCCACCCCCTACACGAGACTGTAGGAGCACTGAGCAGCTCGTTCAGCAGCAGACTGTTACACCCGCAGTGAAGAAGGAGCTACCGCAGGTCATTCCTACCTGCTGCAATAAGACTCCACAACTCATCATAACATTACACTACTTGTTTATTATTATATATTATTATATATATTATATATTATTATTGTATATTATTATATATTATTATTACATTTACATTTGTTACTTATTTATAATTTGTTTATAACCTATTTATTACTGTTTACTGTATATATGTTCGCCTTCCCTAATCTTCATGAAATATGTATATATATATATATATATATATAGATAATTTATTATTTATAGCTCTTGTACTTGTTCCTCATTCTTTATATTTTTCTATATTTTTCTTATTTTTCTGTACATCTGTCTTTCTATATTCTTTCTGTCATCTTTATAAGAGCCCTGTAACGCCCAAATTTCCCATTCGTGGGAGAATAAAAGATCACTCTACTCTACTCTAAAAGATCAACACACAGGAGTGGAGACGATGTGTTGGCCATAAATTAGTGAACAAAGAAACTGCTCCACTGTAGCGGCTGATGGTCTGAGTGTGTTGCTGGTTAAGCTGAGAGCGCTCTCTAGTGGACCCAAGCAGTAGTGACGATTACCTGCAGTTCCTGAGATGATGATGCACAGGTGCAGTCATACCCTCAGTCAGTCCAGCAGCTCCTTAAAGACAAAACCAGAAACAGAAAATAAAACTGCTTCCACCAGACTCCACAACTTCTCCACCACCAGACTCCACAACTTCTCCACCACCAGACTCCACAACTTCTCCACCATCACTCACCAACTCTGTTCCTCTGTACATTCAGTCACATTTCTCAGACCTGAGCAATAACATGTTTACTGCTGATTTGACTTTTACATTCTATATATGCATATATATACATATATAGTATATTGTATATAGTGTATATAGTATAGTTTACATTTATATTTACGGCATTTATCAGACGCTCTTATCCAGAGTGTCTCCATGTCCTGATTACAGGGACAGTCCCCCCTGGAGACACTCAGGGTTCAGGGTCTCAGGGACCCAGTGGTGGTAGTGCTGGAGGTGGGATTCGAACCTGGGACCTCTTGATCCAGAGGTCCATAGACAAGTACCACCACTAGACCACCACCACCCAATTTATATATTATATAGTGTATATAGTGTATATAGTAGTTTATATAGTGTATAGTAGGGGCAGCGGTGGCCTAGTGGTTCTAGGCCACCGCTAGTGGTTCGGGCGTCGGTCACATGGTCGGTGGATTCGGGGGTTCGAACCCCTTCCCAATAGGTTGCCCTGATGTACCCTTGAGCAAGGTACCGTCCCCGTCCTGCTCCTCCCTGCGATGGGCTGGCGACCTGTCCAGGGGGAGTCCCCCGTCCTCGCCCTGTGTGTGCTGGGTTGGACACCAGCACTCCCCGGCGACCCCGTTTGGGACAAGTGGCAGAAAATGGATGGATATAGTGTATAGTGTATATAGTACAGTTTATATAGTATATAGAGACAGTTTATGTAGTTTATATAGTGTATATAGTACAGTTTATATAGTGACAGTTTATATAGTATATAGTACAGTTTATATAGTGTATATAGTACAGTTTATGTTCATATAGTATATAGTGTATATAGACAGTTTATATAGTGACAAAGCCTATATATATATAGTACATTTATATAGTGTATTATAGTGACAGTTTATATAGTATATAGTACAGTTTATATAGTGTATATAGTACAGTTTATATAGTATATAGTGTATATAGTACAGTTTATATAGTGTATAGTGTATAGAGTACAGTTTATATAGTATATATAGAGACAGTTTATATAGTGTATAGTGTATATAGTACAGTTTATATAGTGTATATAGTACAGTTTACATAGTATATAGTATATATAGAGACAGTTTATATAGATATAGTGTATAGTGAAAGTGACAACCCTTGTCATTGCGAGGTCACGGCACAGCACACATGAACCACAACGAAATTGGACCTCTGCATTTTACCCATGCACACTCAAACCCGTGCAGCAGTGGGCAGCTATTGAAAGCGCCCGGGGAGCAGTGATGGGGACGGTACCTTGCTCAAGGGTACCTCAGGGCAACCTATTGGGAAGGGGTTTGAACCCCCGATCCTACGATCATGCGGCTAACGCCCTAACCGCTAGGCCACCGCTGCCCATAGTATATATAAAGTAGTTTATACAGTATATAGTGTATATAGAGACGCTTCATATAGTACAGTTTATATAGTATATAGTGTATATAGACAGTTTATATAGTATATAGTGTATATAGTAGTTTATATAGTATATAGTGTATATAGTAGTTTATATAGTGTATATAGTACAGTTCATATAGTATATAGTGCGTATAGTAGTTTATATAGTATATAGTGTATATAGACAGTTCATATAGTATATAGTGCGTATAGTAGTTTATATAGTATATAGTGTATATAGACAGTTCATATAGTATATAGTGTATATAGTAGTTTATATAGTGTAGTGTATATAATAGTTTATATAGTATATAGTGTATATAGTAGTTTATACAGTGTATAGTGTATATAGTTTATATAGTATATAGTGTATATAGAGACAGTTTATATAGTATAGTAGTTTATATAGTATATAGTGTATATAGAGTTTATATAGTATATAGTGTATATAGTACAGTTTATATAGTATATAGTGTATATGGTTATATAATACAGAGCACTTCCTTTAATGTATTTGACATTTGTCAAATTTATAGACATTGTGTTCTATATAATTCTATATTTTTATATATTTCTATAATTTGTTTATATTGTATATAATTCAGCAGTGTGTGTGTGGGGTATCTGTGAGTCAGTGTGGTTGTATCACACTTGTGGGTGTGGTTTAGGACACAGCAGGACTTATTGTCTTCAGGCTTTTTACACAATAGGGTGTGTTTTCAGGAGCTGATCTAAATTCAGTCCCAAACACAGAGGGATCTGAACTGATTCTAAACAGAAGCCTAGAGCCTAGAACCACAGACTGAAGTGTTCTATGACTTAGGACATCATCCTTACTGTTTATGAACGCGTAGCTCCAGTTGCAAAACTAAAGAAACATTTTGGCTGAAAATTTTAGGGAACTGAGTCAATTGACCTTTTTTTTTTGCTGAATCTTCACTTTAATAATGAACTGAGCGCTGCTCTGTGCAAACGTCTTAATTTCTTCATTTTTTGCTTCCAGGCAGTCTTGTGTGTTTAATGTGTTGTTGAGGGACAGTTCTCCAGATCTTCCTGAAGGACAGTGTTGTTGTCTCTCATGTTCAGTCCAGTCTCTGTACCTGAGCAGTTTGATAGTTCTGTGTTGGTTAATCCACACAGTGATCTACGTCTGAACCTTCAAGCAGAACAAAGCGTCTAACTGAAGACATGAAGCAGTGAAGAACCAGGAGCAGAAGATTCCAGATGATCAGGGGATTCATCTACTGCTGATGGTGAACGCTGTGTGGGTGGAACCCCTTCATGTAGAACCTTGTATCTTTAGGACACTTTGCAGCCTGGAGCTCTAAAAAATCTCCCCTTTTTAATTTTAATCGACTCCAAACAGGTTTTACACCAACAATATGCTTCACTACAAAACAAAGAAATGAAGGGGTGATGACTTTTGCACAGAACTGAAAATTTGTAAAAGAGTGAAAGTGACCAGTTGAAATAAACACGATCACACGTGAGCAGCTGCTGTTATTCATTAAGAACTTTATGCATCAAAGCCGGGACCAAAGCAATGGCACAAACAGAACGGAGAGGGACAGGAAGGGACAGGGTGTCCACAGGGACGTGGGAGAGATCAAGAAAAAAGGTTGTGAGATTGTAGTCTTCCTCAGTCGGGCGATTTAAGGACAACGTTCACACTAAAACTGTGAAAAGCCACCTCGAACCCTCTCGAACACCGACGCTCCCTCACACTGCGGCCTGGAGAACCGCCTGGACACACCAGACAGAGCTCGTGGGTTCTCTACAGCAATCATGGTCTCAAACATCCGCTTAAAAACATTCTACAGTGCGGGGTTTATTCTTTACACAGAGAGAAGTGTTAAACAGAAGTGGAACCTGAAGGAACCAGCTCAGAAGAACCTGAACACACATCACAGCAGCAGAAACCTTCAGCAACCTGGAACCGATTGTGTGCGTGTGTGATCAACAGCATTGGTCAGAAAAGAAGTGAAAGTTAGGCCCTGTTCACACCTGCCTTTAAGGCACATCCTGTATGATCCGGTTCCAATTTCCTCCGCGTGAACCCAGGAACCCACAGCCGGGCTGTTCTCGCCCAGAATTAAGGCGAATTCTAGATGATCCAGTTTCTCGATCCTCTGTTTAAACCCACCATTTAAGCACATTTTACATCTTTGATGATCCGGTTCTAAGCTGTTATGTTCACACTGGACTTTAGGGTACGTATTAGAAGATCGGGTTCCAAGCCGATCTGTACCCATCTGGCCTGGTGCAGCTTGGATGATGTGGTTCTAAGCCCTTCTCAGCTCAAGTTAACAACACTGGTTACCAGCAGGTGTGAACAGGGCCTAAAGCTGGATATGAATTATATTTGCTAAGAATCAGTGTTTTGTTTATTTATTTATTAATTATTTGTTTTTTGTTTATTTTTTTTGGGGGGGGGGGGGAATGCTATCACTGTTAACGACATCAGTTAGCATCATCATCAACCTCACGCTACGTCCTGTTGACAGAGTGAACAAATAAGTCATTAAACTAGCATTATGCAAATGAGGTCACATTGCCTGACTGCATTTACATCCTAATTATTATCAGCATGTACGGTCACGGCTCTGAAGCGTCACCAATTAGCAGTATGCAAATTAGTGATTGTTGTGACGTCATGACGACACTGCTGTAAAGCACTTTTGCTTCGAATGGGATACTTTTATAAAGCTGATTGCTATAATTGGCATAAAAAGGACATTAATGTATTTAAGGTCACGCCTTAATTTGAGCTTTATTTTTTTTATTTGAATTATTATAATTCCAACGATGCAATTAGCTTCCTCGTTAATACGTAAAGGTGTACAGAAGCTTCAGAACCACCGTCGGACTTTGCAGCCCTGCTAACAGAAGCTATTAACAAACTGCTGAAGATGCTTCAGAATCAGGGTCAATTAGAATATGCTAATGAGGTCATTCGTTGTAGTTTGTACGTGTGGCTGCAACCAATTAGGATCTTTATGATTACTTCGTTAGCAACGTTAGCGTGTTGATTTTGGCTGTGAACACACTGCCCTCTGGCTGCAGTTTAGAGGAGGTGCAGAGCAGGCGAGAACCTAAGTGTACATACACACACACACACATACACACACACACACACACACACACACACACACACACACACACACACACACACACACACACTTTTCCACCAACAGGGACCCAGCTCTGTTCTGGTTTGAAGTCTTCTGACCAAAAATAGATTGGTTCCAGCTGGGAGCAGACCTTTTTAGGTTCCGAACTAACAAACTTTTTTTTGTAGGCACCATGTTTGCATCAGTGGGCGTGTCCTACTAATGGCAGCACGAATTACAATGGTTCTGCTCCAAACGTGGGCTTGTTTGCACGACGGCACCAAGGTCCATCGAACCCTGACTGGGATCGGGTCCCTGTTGGTGGAAAAGGGCAGAGGTGGGTGTAGGCTGATCCATCGGCCATGTGTGAGGTGACGGCGGCAGTGCAGGAGAGAGGAAAAACCTTCTTTTTCTCTGGGAAGATCCTTCTCAGCTCACGCCCTGCAGATCTGACGTTTGCAGTGAAGTCAGCTGAAGAAGAAGAGCTGCATTTGCAGGTGCAAAGAAAGAAAACGCATCACAAACACAGCAAAGACTAAACCCCGTACTGATATCTACATCTCCCTCCGGCGCTGCACCGGTTTCTTCTTTTGCATCTGCAAACGGCGGCTCTGTCCACCGTGTCTCCAGACTAAAACTAACAGGGCGTCTGGTGTGCATGTCTGTGGCAGCAGCTAAAGAAAAGGAAAAGCTTTTTACGGTCCGGCAGAATAAACGCGGGTCAATCAGCCACCCTCCGAGAAATAAAACGAACGCTAAAAATGTGATGAACCCGCCGCGAAAAACAGACCGGAGTCCATCTTCCGCAGCTCGCTCAAGCCCTGACTTTTATCATTAGTGTGGAGGAGGGTCACGACACCTCCCACGTTCTGAACAAATCAGTTCAGTCCCTCTATTCGTCATCTTCATCCTCTTCCTCATCGTCGTCATCAAACTGGTCCCGGGCATCCAAGTCGTCCTCGTCCTCGATCTGTAGGGACACAGAGGGATTGAAGTTGAGGGATTCTGACCCAGAATGACAGTTATCTAGAACTCTACAATTTGAGTGGTTTTACTATTCGCCATTCCATGCAGTGTCCTTTAGAACACTCCTTGTGTGTGTGGTTACAGGAGCAGGGGGCCTCCTGGTGCAGCTGCGTGGTGGGGCCCTACCGTCTCTCCCAGGTCTTTGAGTCTCTGTTTCAGGTTGAGGATCTTCTGGTCCTGGTCGGCCAGAAGCATCAGCAGGTCGTCCTGCTCCTTCTTCGACTCGCTCACCTCCTGCTGCAGTTTATTCTTCTCCGTCTGCAGGATGGACACCGTGCTGGTGGCCGCGGCCAATTCCTTCTCCATGGCTACCTTGCGCTCCGATAAAGCCCGCACCTCCTCCTGAAACACAAACACAGAATGAGTTGAAGTGCTGTCTGTTCATGATCGAATGAAAAGGAAGAGCTGGACAATGGAAGGAAAGTAAGAGTAAGAATGAGAGAGTAGAAGTGTAGACTGTAGAGTGTAAAGTGTAAATTGTAGATTGTGAATTGTAATTGTGTGTGTGTGAGATGTATGTTGTGTAGTGTAGGTTGATTAGTGTGTGTGTGTGTGTTGTACCTGTAGTCTGTGTGTTTCTAAACTCTGTGTTGAGAGCCTGTTCTCCAGCTCAGTTACTTTAGCTGCATCTGCTGTTTCTCCACTTGCTGCAGCCTGCAGAACACACACACACACACACACACACACACACACCTCTCCTGTGTTAAAGTTGTGACTGACCCCGGCTCGGGGAATATCTGGGGTTAAGGTTTGTGAATGTGCTGTGAAGGTGATTCAGCTGCTCTGATGTTATTTATAAAGATGAAGCTCAAACCAATATTTTATAGAATTAAGCACAACTTCACCCTCAGAGCAGAGCAATCCAAGCAGACTGGATACTAAAGACGGGTCCTTAAACCCTCCCAGATAGAATGAAGAAGATCTTAATCTCACCGCAGACTCAGCTCTGCTCTGGAGCTCCTGTCTGTCTCTCTGAAGTTGGGAGATTTCTGCAGCCTGGGTCTCCACCTGCTTCCTCAGAGAGTCCAGCTCCTGAAGAACAAGTCTCAGGTTAAACACTCAAACATCTTCCAGAGAAGCAAACATCATGGAGCAGGAAGCGTCTCAGCAGAGCATATCTGGAAGTACCTTCAGTAGTTCTGTGTTTTCTGTTCCTTCAGCTGCCTGAGCCCCATCTGCTTTCTGCGTGGGACACAGCAAACAAACCCAACACTCAAAAACCAAACCCAACATTAAAAAAAAAAACAAAAAAAAAACCCAAACCCAGTACTTTCATCATAAACCTGTCATCTGTTCTGTAATCTTTCAAAAGGACACCAGCCCTGTCTTGTATTACTTTAGATTATGTTTATTAGGACACAGAACAGAGAAAATTAAAACTAAATAAATAGAAAATAGTGGTCAAATCAAAAGTGGCTCCAGATATTTACATCTAAAGCTGCTTTAGAGCATTCTAAATGCTCCACTGTTTCTCAAAAACACTTTTTTTGTGATTTAGATTCATTAGGACATGATTGTTCCATTTGTTTGAGGAATAACATTTCACTTCCTGACCTGATCCTGTCTAACGGGACGCTACCATCTTTAACGAACCCTGGTCTCAGAAACCGTGCTCTTATGGATTAAAACAGAAACGCTTGACGCATTATCAGAAGATCAGGTTAAAGCCTGATTAGATCTATCAATCACCAAAGTGCAGTTCTCATGTATTCCATAAGATGGCACTGTTTCTAATGAGAAAGTCTTCATTAACTTTAGACTTTTATTTTGAAATTATACACAAGCTAACAAGCTGCTTACAATGTTTTCAAAATAACAGTCCTTTAATTCTTCCAATCATAAAAAAAGAAGTTTTCTAAAACTTTAAAGATTAATCCAGAAAAACCCTCACAGATAAAATATCAACACCAGAACCTTCATGAGTCAGTTTTGAAACCGAACCCCTGATTTTACACTTTTACACACCAGGCTGGCGATGAGTGTGTCCTTCTCAGACAGTTGTGTGTTCAGCAGTGTGTGCTGCCGGCGCAGTTCTTCCAGTTCCTCTCGGAGAACGGTGATCTCCTCCAGCTGAAGACCGTTCACCTGACCTCCGTCAGACTGTCCACTGTCTTTACCTTCAGAGACAGAAAAGCACATGTTACAAGTCCATCACGTAACTCCTGAAGATTCAGTTAATACAGAAAATCAGTCAGAAGCTTCTCGTGTTGGACTTTCCTCAATTTTCACTCTATTTTACATCTTTGAAGCGGTTCAAGCAGTTTCCTGAGGACCGTTTTCCAGCAGGACTGAAGAAGTTTACACGTAAGGCCACAGTGTGGAGTTTGCTTAGAAGCAAACCACTTACTGCGAGCAGCAACCAATCACAATTCAGTGTTTTTATAAATACATCATCCTGGAGCTCAGTTTAGAGAAAAACCAGTGCTAGATGTGTAAAACCATTAACTCAATCCTGCACTTTGAGCAGAACCGAGTCACCACAAGTGGAGCAAATTTAAACTCCAGTCTTGAGCAGGTTTAACCACAACTGGAATCCAGTAGTTCAGCCACGTTTACCTGGACTGGACTGGAGGCGGGTTCCGTGGTTTGAGGACGTTTTTATTTCCGTACCTAGTTTGAGTTTGAGGATGTTGTACTGGTCTTTATGCTGCTGAATCTGAGAAAGCTGCTGGGTGATGGTGTTCTGCATCTGATCTTTCTGAGACATCATTGAGGTCACCTGCTCTTTCAGCTCATTTATCTGAGCATCCTGAGAGAGAGAGAGAGAGAGAGAGAGAGAGAGAGAGAGAGAGAGAGAGAGAGAAAAGAGAGCAGGAGATGTCCATCAGTTTCACCACAGGCACCTGAAGAGCATCTGTTCCCAAACATTTTTAAACGTTTTAACGCGTCCAAAATGAGCTGAAGATCTTTAGGAGCTCAGGGTCTGCAGCTGAACCAGCCGATTAGCTGGAATTTAAAAATCTGAAGCAGGAAGAGCTGAAACTACAGGAGCAAAAGTTAAAGAAGCTGAAGCTGGAAGCCAGGCTGGTCGTTCCTCATGATCTGTGGTGGTCTGGCAGAGTGGTCTGGTGAGGCTAACAAAAACAAAGAACTAGTGAAGATGGTATAAAATAAAAAACTGGCAGAAAAAAGAAGCTGAAGCAGCTGAAATAACTACACTCTACAAGGCGAAAGCCGGAGAAGATAACTGGATTATATCAGAGGTGGTAACAGAGTGAGTTGGAGGAGCTGAAGCAGGAGAGCTGGAGTTAAAAAAGGGTTAGACCAAAATCCAGAAGGTACTGCTGGATTATTTAAAGCTTGAGGAGCTTGAGCCTGATGCAAAAACAACTAAAGCCAAAGGAGTTAAGAGTTGAAGATCAAATAAATAAAGCCAGAAGAAATCATGGAATAAATGGGAGGAGCTGAAGCTGAAAGAACATCACCCAGATTTGGAGGAGTTGAAGCAGTGTGAGGAGACAAAGCTGTTGTGTAAACTGGAGAAGGTACCTGTTCCCTGATCAGCTCTTTGTACTGAGTGACAATGCTGTCATGCTGCTCCAGAGTCTTCTTCACTTCCTCCTCCTTCTTGTCCTCCTCACTGGACTTGTGCACTGCCTTCGTTATGACACCTGTAGAGACAGGAAGACAGCAAGTCTCACTGGTGTCCACAAGCATCAGCTAAAGTGAACATTGTCCATGTTTATGGAGAACATGCTAAAAACAACATAAGGTAGTCTGAGGTCACTCATATATCCTTAACGTGACTTTAATATGATCTTCAAGAGCCCTTCCAGAGGCTCATCTCGGCCTCGGCTTCGGCTCCAGCCGAGGAGCTGACGGGTCGACCGGGCTTCAGCCAGACTCACTATGATTCACCTTCTCCAACTCTGAACCCTCACAGATGTGGACTTTAAATGCTGGAAATCCCAGACACACAGAAGTAATGATGCTTCATCGTCTTCGATGGATTATTTCACATCTTCAATAAAGTGTGTCCATTGTTATGGTCAGATTAGCAGATTATAGCAGTTTGTTACTGAACGGTGTTGATCATTGGAGCAGAAATACAAAAGAGAATGAAAAAAAGATCTCTCGTTATTGGGATGAGAGTATAGTGTACTCTCTGTAATCTTTAGTACACAGTAGATAAATAAACATCGCTCAGAGCTTCAGATCAAGGGTGAAGTAACTGTAGAAGATGGTTTGTAGATTAAATCAGTATGGTTGCTATTTTAATCTTTTTTTCTGCCGAACAAGCGTCTGAGCTCGACTTCAAACAAACAGAGCTGAACTCGTTTGTGTTGAAACTTTTTTTTTTACCATTTTACTCTCTTTACCGGATTGAACTGATCTCGTGTAGAAGCGGTTACCTGTCCCTGGGATGAATTAAGTGCCGTTTTGCTCCCAGTGTACCGACGAAATATTTTAGGACGGTGATTAAAAGAATTCAAATAGAATTCGCGAAGCTCTTTCTGAGCTAAGATCCTTTTAAAGAGCTGAAGACCAACTACTCGAACAATAACTGCAGAAATAAACCCAAATTCACGAGCGCTTAAAGT
>CM029367.1:32956195-32981195 GCA_017165825.1 Hepsetus odoe
CGTAATTTCGTTGTGGTTCACTGTGTGCTGTTTCACAGTGAGGAGAATGTCACTTTCACTTTCAGCATCAAGTGACAAAAGAAGACTGGAGATCCGGCCCTCCAAAGGTCAGATCTTCAGAACCAATTTGGCCCAAAGTCCTTTTTTTATTTTTGGAATTCTGAAAGTGCTGTAAAATCCTGGCTTTTCAAACCCGAAACCACTTTGTTCAGATCAACAGGTTCGAATCGGAGTTTCAGAGAAAGGTCACAGTGCGCTGAGGTTCCTCCATTAAATCAGGCACGCTTTACCGCTGAGGAACCATCACCGTCCTCTCCTCTGTTTTTGATCCATTTGCTGCTTTTATTCTGAACACCTGGTGTCAGGACTTTAACCCAGCAGCAGGAGGGAGCGACCGCAGTAAAACATTCCAGTGAGACCAGAAATATTTGTGAATAAATCAGAAAGAAACTGGATTTTCCGCTTCAAACTGAATTACTGTCTGAAACTGATCCTTCACACTTCACTCCTGCTTACTGCAGGTGGAACCGTTTTGGGCTTCATCTCCTGAAGAACCTCTTGTTTAAAAGAATCCTGTGGATGTTTTCTGACTCTCTGTCAACTTAACTTCCAAACTCCTTACGACTGACGTTTATTTTAAAATGTTTTTTTATATTTAGGCTGTTCATTCCTTCGGGATCAATAAAGTTTCCGATGATTTTCTAAACAGGACCCGATGGAATCCCACCTCACAGCAAAACTGATTTCATATCTCGCCCTGCCTGGATGAACACTTGGACCTTTAGACCTGCTCTGCAGTAGTTTCTGCTTTAAAGACAGTGTAAGGTTTCTAATTCGAATTCTACACAGGAACTCTAATGCTCAAAAATTCAGTTTATAGAAAGTGAAAGTTTGGGAGCTGCTCTTCCTACACAGTTCCTCATCTCGTCTAAAATGATAAACAACTACAGCAGGACGTTGTTGGAGAAGATTTTGGTTTTAATGAAAGGATTGTTCCAGCGGTGTCGAACGGGACGAGGGCGAGTGACGAGCACCAGACGGTGATCAAGAAACGTTCAAGAACAGGAAACCGATCCAGAGCGTCTGAAACACAACATGGTGAACGGAAGCTGCACGGACTTGGAGGAAGGAGGTAAAGAGTGCATCATCGATCACACGGGGGTTTACAGAAACCTGAGGGTTAGAGAACAGAACCAGATCAACCAGAACCTGACGACTGGGTTACTGAAACAGCAAACACACCCAAGTTAGAACCGCCATGCCAAACACTCCAAACACACCAAACACTCCAAACACTCCAAACACTCCAAACACACCAAACACTCCAAACACACCAAACACTCCAAACAAACACCGCTGTGCTTCTGTGTTGGTGAACGAGGAACGCTGGTGCTCACCGTACGATGGAATCTGGGATTGATTTATTTCAATGAAAGTTTTAGTAAAAAGTAAAAACTTACATAATTCACTGCCCATTTCTTTATAGTCTGGATTAAAAAAAGATCACTGATCGCAAAACTTACCAATATATACAGTGTCAGTATATATAGTGTAAATATAGTGTATTTAGAGACAGTTTATATAGTATATAGTGTATATAGTAGTTTATATAGTATATAGTGTATATAGAGACAGTTTATATAGTATATAGTGTATATAGAGACAGTTTATATAGTATATAGTGTATATGAGACAGTTTATACAGTATATAGTGTATATAGAGACAGTTTATATAGTATATAGTGTATGTAGTACAGTTTATATAGTATATAGTGTATATAGAGACAGTTTATATAGTATATAGTGAATATAGTAGTTTATATAGTATATAGTAGTTTATATAGTATATAGTGTATATAGAGACAGTTTATACAGTATATAGTGTATATAGTTTGTTTTACATGGTTCTACTGTGTCTACTGTGTCGGTCTATTATCGACTGTAAGTTTTTCCTGAATCTGATTCTGAATTACAGCTTAGTCAGGATTTTTGCTCCCCAGACAGCGTTTGTTTCCCAAACTTGAGGCTCAGATTAGATTAGATTAGTTTACTGTTAGAAATGAAAACTTCCCAGTAATAAAAGCAGCCCTTGATCTGAGAGCTACTTTATTTCGAAGTGTAATTCTGATGTTGAATGCTGTACTCAGAACCAGCAGTGAGCCCAGGTCCGAGACCGCAGCCGAATCATGTGCTGCAAAAAGGAGCAACATGTTCATTGTTGTTTCAGGAATCAAATATTAAAGGGTCGGTGTAGTCAGACTGCGGTCCGACACAAACACCTGAATCACTGAGTGTTTTTATCCTCCGTGAACAGATGTGCTCATTACACTGAGGTGCTGGGCTATTCTGGGATAAACGGACCATCCCACGGCCCAAGCTCTGCCAGAGAGGAACGAGCGGATGGGGACGGTCGGGAGAGTTGGGTATCGTCCCACGACCCTCTGTAGGAACCGTGTTAAAAAGTGGTTCTGTTCAGCCGACATCATTACGGTTCTCCGCCCACGTTTACTGCTTTTTTCAAAGACAGAGTCCAAACATGTCCAAAGGTATCCGGACGGCTCTTCATCTTCGAGTCATCTTAAAGACTGTAATCAGTCGTCTGTTCGGACTAGGCTTTCTCCTCTCACTGCTTTCCAGATCGGAATGGTTTTATTCATTTCATTTGCTTTTAGCATTTACTAGACATTTGTGCGTTTTATTTTATTTATTATCATTTATCATTCATAATATCTGTCAGGCGACTACAGTTACCAGATTTAAAAACACAATAAAACCGTTTTTATTTAAGGGTTTCATTTAATCGTTTTTATTTTCTTTTTAGTTTGGATAAAGTTTTCATTTTGGAAACTGTTGCAGAATCGAAACCTAGAAATAATACTCTGGAAATCCTGGAAATCTCCAGTGGCGTAAATCTGAACAGCGATGGGAGATGGTGCTACAGCTTCTTAATTCATTTGAGCTTCACCTTTTCGGTCTCCAGTGGCCACGAGAGGCAAAATCAAACAAAAACAAACAAAAAAATAATCATTTGAATGGACGGGAGACAGATATAACCAACATTAGTTCGGTGTGAAGTAAAGTTGGGATGTGAGGTGACTGTGATTGTCGCCGTCCACCCGCTACACTGCCGCCTACAGGACAGGAGGTGAACGACAGCAGCGATTTTGCTAGCGTGCCCAAACGACAGGATCTACAAGGAAGAGAAGCCCTCTGGGTAATAACGGCAAGGAGTCGGGGTCGAAAGTCAGAGCCGGGGCTGCCAGAGTGAGTGAAGGGGACAACAAACAAGGGGAAAGGCGGCAAACGAGGGAGAGGGAGGACATAAAAGAAGCAAAAGCACCCCTAATGTGGACGAGGAGAGGGAGACCCTGCGACGGCCAAGCCAAACCATCACAATACGCTGTTCACACACAGACACTTACCCTCCGGCTGATCTTATCACCCTGCAAAACCACAACACGGTTTACATTCAGAGACACAGCGCCCCACGCCGGTAGTGAGACCAGCTAAGCTGTACAGGTTGGAGACGGCAGTAAGCCTAGCTATGTTATACATTTACAGCCTTTATCAGACGCTCTTATCCAGAGTGTCTCCATGTCCTGATTACAGGGACAGTCCCCCCTGGAGACACTCAGGGTTCAGGGTCTCAGGGACCCAGTGGTGGTAGTGCTGGAGGTGGGACTGAACCTGGGACCTCTTGAGCCCTACCTCTAGAACACCACCACCCCTGATTATACGGGTTGGAGACGGTGATGAAGAGTTAAAGATGCTGAGACGTGTGTCAGGAGGGACTGGGATGGACAGGATTAGGGACGAGTATATTAGAGGGTATTAGAGGAAGGACAAAGAGGAGGTATGGATGAGGTGAGAGAGGACATGCAGGGGGACAGTGAGAAAGAGGATGATGCAGAGGACAGGAAGACATGGAGAAGGAGGATCCAGTGTGGGAGCGCCAAAAGATGATTTAACAGCCTGCAGTTTTATTTTCTTTCAAACGGAAACTATTCTCAAACATAACAAACATGAAATAATCACTACTTAAATAAATGTCCCTGTGATCTCTTCAGGGTTACTAAGCAGAAGCACCAGCCTTTTAAGGTTCAACTGGAGTATTCTGATGGTCCGTAGCCTCAGTGGTTTTCTTGGTGCTGATAGTTTTAATAATCGCGTGACGTCGAATCACAATCAGAATGAAAGTGTGCCGTCTGGTTCCACTCAGCAGCACTCTAACATGAACTATGAGGAGTTACACCAAACCCAGCCTGACCCAGGATGACCCTGTTAGACACTCGCAGCTGGGGAACCAGTAACCTTTAAACTGAAGGGACGGGTGTCCGAGTGTGTGTGTGTGTGTGTGTGCGTGTGTGTGTACCTGTGACAGGATGTTGGTACACTGCTGCAGTAGAGAGACCGGTGGTTTCCCCAGACTGGTGGCCAACTGGACCCTCAGCAGCTGCTCCTTCTGGGTCAGATTGTCCTGCAGGGCGTGACCCAGTGCCACCGCAGCGCACCAGTTAGAGAGAGAGTCCACCGAAAACAGACCACCACACAACAACTGACCCGCAGAGATGGAGTTCGCTACGGAGGGAGAGGGAGAGGGAGAGAGAGAGAATAAGAGGTTGGTGTGTGAGTGTGTGTGTGTGTGTGTGTGTGTGAGAGTGTGTGTGTGTGTGTGAGTGAGAGAGTGTGTGTGTTACCGTCTATAGTAGAGGGCAGTAGAGTGGCCACTATCTCACTCTGACCCTTCTGGTTCTTGTAGAGGAAACACTGGAAACAGTAGAGAACCGCACAGCGGAGAACAAACGGCTGTCTCTCATTCACCATCGACATCAGCAGAACCACGATAGCAGGCCTGAGGGACACACACACACACACACACACACACACACACATTACAGACACCCTGCTCATTCATACACACACTCTCTCTCTCACTACAGACACTCTCACCGTGGAGGGTTAGACGGCGCGTTGACTGAGGCAAAGTGGTCCTGATTAACCTGCAAACCACGGATGACCTCCGACACAGTGTTGATCGTCTACAGAGAGACAGAGAGAGAGAGAGAGAGAGACAGAGACAGAGAGAGAGAGAGACAGACAGAGAGAGAGAGAGAGAGACAGACAGTGAGAGAGAGAGAGAGAGAGAGAGAGAGAGAGAGAGAGAGATTATCTGTTAAATACACAGCTGGAGGATGATTAAATGTACCTCTGAGTGAGTTCCTCCTCATTAATGGAACACTCAGAGGAGAGGAAGGTCCAGGTTGATCTAAAGGTGGAGCAGAAACGGGGGAAACACAGACGAGCTGTAAAGAGGCTCGGGGGGGGGGGGTCATTTAGGAGGATTTTTCAAAATGTGTATTTTAAAGGAGAAAGTGCTCCATACAGAACACCCAGTAAAATAACACACTGGGAGAGAGTGTGAGAGAGAGAGTGTGTGTGTGTGTGAGAGTGTGTGTGTGTGAGAGAGTACCTCAGTCAGTATATCAGCAGGGACTCCAGTGGCCATCAGGATGGTACACAGCTGCTGGAGGAGGCCACACTGGAACATTGCTTTCTGGCAGCTCGCCGTGGCTCCAGGAGAATTCACTGGAGACACCATCACCCTTACCAGCTACAGACCACACACACACACACACACACACACACACACACACACACGCAGTACAGTTTATTAACTAATCTCATCCATATTATATGAAGAGCTGAGCAGAGATCTGGGACATGGTTTTGTTGAGAAAAATATCCAAATTACTTCAAATTCATGTCATTCTCAGCTCTAAGCTTCTCTCAACCTCCTCCAGATCTTCATGAAGGTGGATCAGACACAGCAGGACTTACTGTCTACAAACATCATGCAGTTCAGACTGGTCTGGGATCAGCTTCCTCTGTGTTTATGATTCAGATCTGAAAACACTCTTGTGTAAAAGGGCTGGAGTTTAGTCCATGCTTAACAGTAAGTCCTACTGTGTCCTAAACCACACCCACAAGTCTGATCCTCCTTCGTGAAGATCTGGACAGGGGTTAAGGTTTTGGAGAAAAGATCTGACTATTGACTTCTAATGTTAATGTCACCTTTGTGGCTTCAGTTCTGAAATAAAGAATCTAAATTTGGATTAAAAAACACAGATGTCCACGGCGTCTCCCAGAACACAGATGTGGAGGAGTCATTTCCCACAGACTGTTCTTTCAAATGAAAATCTTCTGCTACGCTGTCCACCCCAGCGTGTGTGTTGAGCCCCTCACCTGCAGCATGAGGTGCAGGTTGGTGACCTTCTGAGCCGACCAGCCCGAGTTATCATCTCCAACCTCAAACCACGGCTTCATCCTCTGGATGTAGGAGCCTTCCTTAAAGAAGTTCTGGTTGGAGCTGTTGTTCTTCAGGAGGTTCAGCAGGAGCAGCAAACAGTCCTCCACCACGATACCTGCACACAGAGAGACAGAGAAGAAAATTTGCATTAAAGAGCAGTTCTGACAGGTCAGAACATCTGAACATCCCTCACAGACGTGAGCTGGTGGTGGAGACGCTGTCTGACGGTGTTTTAGTTTGGAGAAGATTCTGGACTAAAACTGAACCCGTTCATGGTGGAGGGACACGAAGAACAGAGATTTAGTTCAGATGGACTATTTTACCATCATCACCGTCCCACAGAGACACACAGAGACACTCAGAGACACACAGAGACACACAGAGACACACAGAGACACACAGAGACACACAGAGACACTCAGAGACACAGAGACACACAGAGACACACACAGAGACACTCCAAGAGACAGTACACAAGAGACACACAGAGACACTCAGAGACACTCAGGGCCACACAGAGACACACAGAGACACTCAGAGAGACACAGAGACACACAGAACGCTCAAGACACACAGAGGCCTCAGGAATACACAGAGACACACAGAGACACACAGAGACACTCAGAGACACACAGAGACACTCAGAGACACACAGAGACACACAGAGACACACAAGACACTCAGAGACACACAGAGACACACAAGAGACACTCAGGAACACACAGAACCTCAGAGACACTACAGAGACACATGGAGACACACTCAGACACTCAGAGACACACAGAGACACTCAGAGAGACACACAGAGACACACAGAGACACATAGAGACACTCAGAGACACTCAGAGACACACAGAGACACATAGAGACATAGAGACACTCAGAGACACTCCAGAGACACTCAGAGACACACAGAGACACACAGAGACACTCAGAGACACACAGAGACACTCAGGGAACACTCAGAGACACACAGAGACACTCAGAGACACCACAGAGACACACAGAGAGATGAGGCTTCTCTGGGGAATAAGCGCTGAATTTGGGGGCGTCTGGTTCCGTACTGGAGGAATGTTTTACTCCAGATACACTCCTGGAAGACCTTGACTGGCGTCCAACTACTTGACTTTGAGGCCGCGAGCTTCTCACTTCGTTTTCGCTCTGAGATGAAGCGAACACACAAATTCTGAGCAACCCGGAGACACCACTAGAGAAGCGCAGTGACCCGGTGCCCAGCGTCCAGGTCTCACGCTTCACTGGCGAAGCTCAGGGCCGGTATTTTACGCACCTTAGTTTTTCAGCAGCGTGTCCTGAAGAGAGTGAGTGAGGCGGAGCTAGAGAGGGAGAAGAGGAGGATGAGCACATCCAGATTAAAGAGAAATGATGGAGAAACCTGTGACAGGCTGTCGCGTGTGTGCCTGACTCGGAAGCTTAGGGCGGCTGGTTTCAGTAGGACACCCGTTAAAGCAAGGACAGCCTGGGGACACGGGCAGAAATCAATAAACGGAACCGGTTATTCAGCCTTTCTCCTCCCGCAGCCAAGTCAGCATCTTCGAGACACATGCTGAACATCATACTTAGTAACGTTCTGCAGTACGAGGATGGACAGGACTAGAAATGAGTCTATCAGAGGGACGGCTCAGGTTGGACGTCTTGGAGACAAAGTTAGAGAAGCAAGGCTGCGTTGGTGTGGACGTGTCCAGAGGAGAGACGAGGAGTAGATCAGGAGGAGGATGTTGAAGATGGAGCTGCCAGGAAAGAGGAGGTTTATGGACGATGTGAGAGAGGACATGCAGGGGGTCGGTTTGGAAGCAGGAAGATGCAGAGGACGGAAGAAATGGAGACCCCTAAATGGGGAGGAGGAGGAGAAGAAGAAGACTGCAGTACATTCTATTGGATTGTGCTTTTATACAATATTCATTATAAACACATTTTTCTTATTTAAAAACGTGGAACAAAAACATGCGCCGTTTTTTGGAGTCCGGAACGAATTACTGGCGTTTCAGTGGAGAAAACTGATCTGACATTCGAGTAATCGGAGTTACGAGTAGTCGGAGTTACGAGCTCCGTCACGGAGAGAATTAAACTCGTAAGTCAAGGCACCGCTGTATATAATTTCAATTTGGTGTAATGTTTTTGTTCAGTCTTGTTACACAGCGAGAAAACATTTTTATATATATAAATTTTGCTTCCAAAGAGCCAGACCTGCTTTGTAATCCCAAATGAACTGCTAACGTGGTCAAAACAGCAGGATATTAAAGCCATGATGGAACACCAGCAGTCATGGATTGATCTCCTCAAAACCTGGATCTGGACATTACAGAAGCAGTGTGGGGTCATCTCCAGAGGGAACGGAGAAGAAAAGGCAGTGAGATCAAAGAAGAGCTTTGGAACATCCTTCAAAAGCCTGGAGAAGTGTTCGGACTCAGAAGTTGAGGCTGTGCTGAAGAATAGCAGTGGTGGTAGTGAATGATTTTAAAGCTGGGATTAAACTGTGTTTAGACTGGATATGTGTTTGTACAGAACTGTATTCAAGTGTGAAAGGTAATCAAATCATCTGAGGATGATCTCAGCATTTCAGGAGAAGCTGAACAGTCAGTTTACCTCCATCGCTGGTGCCCTCCTCTGTGATGATGTCCAGCAGCCTCTCGAACGCATTTTCAAATGCCACGATCTTCTGAATGGCAGCGTTGCCTTTGGTCAGCTGCTGCAGCAGCAGAAGACCCTAATGGAGACAAATATAGATATCAAACGTCTGTGATGAAGACACTGCAGAACTGGTCTTCATCACTGTGTTTTACTATGATGCTGCAACACTAATGAACCTACATCGTTACGGATGACCTCTCTGGAGTCGGCCAGCAGGTCCATCAACCTGGAAACTCCTGCAGAAGAGAAGAAACAACAGATCATTAACCACTGCAGAGATTGCAGGTGTTACCAGGGGGTGAAGGTGAAAGTGAAAGTGGCGACCCTTGTCATTGCAAGGTCACAGCACAGCGAACCACAACGAAATTGGTTCACAACCACAGCTTTTAACCCATGCACACAAACACCGTGCAGCAGTGGGCAGCTATTATGAAAGCGCCTGAGAACGGTAGCGAGGAATGTTTTATGGGGGGTACCTCAGGGCGAAGCCTACTTTTGAGGAATGAACCTGATCTTCGATGCAGGACAACTCCCTCACCACTAGGCCACCGCTGCCAAATGATGATGAGGGTGGTGTTGGTCGTGGTTGGGTGCTGAGGGTGGTGTTGGTGATGTTACAGGAGATGGAGGTGAGGGTGTTGGTGATGTTACAGGAGATGGAGGTGAGGATGGTGTTGGTGATGTTACAGGAGAAGGAGATGAGGGTGTTGGTGATGTTACAGGAGATGGAGGTGAGGGTGTTGGTGATGTTACAGGAGATGGAGATGAGGATGAGTGTTGGTGATGTGCGGGAGAAGGGATATGGGGAGTGTTGAGTGATGTTACAGGAGATGGAGGTGAGGTGTTGGTGATGTTACAGGAGATGGAGATGAGGATGGTGTTGGTGATGTTCACGGAGATGGAGGTGAGGTGTTGGTGATGTACAGGAGATGGAATGAGGATGGTGTTGGTGATGTGCAGGAGATGGAGGTGAGGGTGTTGGTGATGTTACAGGAGATGGAGATGAGGATGGTGTTGGTGATGTTACAGGAGATGGAGGTGAGGGTGGTGTTGGTGATGTTACAGGAGATGGAGGTGAAGTGGTGTTGGTGATGTTCACGGGAGAGATAGGTGAGGTGTTGGTGATATTCACGGAGATGGAGGTGAGGGTGTTCTGGTGATATTATTACGGAGATGGAGGTAGGGGTGTTGGTGATGTGCAGGAGATGGAGATGGGGATGGTGTTGGTGATCTTCACGGGAGATGGAGGTAGAGGTGTTGTGATATTCTACAGGGGAGATGGAGTGAGGGTGTTGGTGATGTTACAGGAGATGGAGGTGAGGGTGTTGGTGATGTTACAGGAGATGGAGATGAGGATGGTGTTGGTGATGTTACAGGAGGATGGAGGTGAGGTGTTGGTGATGCTACAGGAGATGGAGATGAGAGGATGGTGTTGGTGATGTTACAGGAGAAGGAGATGAGGGTGTTGGTGATGTTACGGGAGATGGAGATGAGGATGGTGTTGGTGATGTTACGGGAGATGGAGGTGAGGTGTTGGTGATGTTACAGAGGAGATGGGAGATGAGGATGGTGTTGGTGATGTTACAGAGATGGAGTGAGGATGGTGTTGGTGATGTTACAGAGATGGAGGTGAGGATGGTGTTGGTGATGTTAGGAGATGGAGGTGAGGTGTGGTGATGTGCGGGAGATGGGTGAGGGTGTTGGTGATATTACAGGAGAAGGAGATGAGGATAAGTGTTGGTGATGTTACAGGAGATGGAGTGAGATAGGTGTTTGGTGATGTACAGGAGATGGAGGTGAGGATGGTGTTGGTGATATTCACGAGATGGAGGTGAGAATTGTTGGTGATGTTACGGGAGATGGAGGTGAGGGTGTTGGTGATGTTACGGGAGATGGAGGTGAGGGTGTTGGTGATGTTACGGGAGATGGAGATGAGGATGGTGTTGGTGATGTACAGGTGAAGGAGGTAGAGGTGTTGGTGATGTTCACGGGGAGAGATGGAGGTGAGGATGGTGTTGGTGATGTTGGGAGATGGAGATAAAGGGATGGTGTTGGTGATATTGCAGGAGATGGAAGTGAGGTGTTGGTGATGTTACGGGAGATGGAGATGAGATGGTATTGTTGATGTTACGGGGATAGGAGGTAGAGAGGGTGTTGGTGATGTTCACAGGAGATGGAGATGAGGATGGTGTTGGTGATGTTACAGGGAGATGGAGGTGAGGATGGTGTGTTGATATTCCCGGAGAGATGGAGATGAGGATGGTGTTGAAATTTGATGTTACAGGAGATGGAGGTGAGGATGGTGTTAGTGATATTCACGGAGATGGGGTGAGGATGGTGTTAGTGATGTTCACGGGAGATGGAGGTGGGGTGTTGATGTTACGGGGAGATGGAGGTGAGGGTGTTGGTGATGTTACGGGAGATGGAGATGAGGATGGTGTTGGTGATGTTACAGGAGATGGAGGTGAGGGTGTTGGTGATGTTACAGGAGATGGAGGTGAGGGTGTTGGTTGTGGTTGAGTGCTGAGGGGTGATGTGGTCAGTGTTAGGTGGAGTGCGTTGCAGTGACCGACCCATGGGGCTGACGAGGATGATTCCTTGGACCTGAGCACACTGACTCTTCAGCAGGGCCGTCAGCAGCTTCACACCAGGCCAGCGAACATGGAATTCAAACTCCTACAGAGAGAGAGAGAGAGAGAGAGAGAGAGAGAGAGAGAGAGAGAGAGAGAGAAGAGAGAGACAGAGAGAGACAGAGAAAGAAAGAGAGACAGAGAGAGACAGAGAGAAGACACAGAGAGAGAGAGAGACAGAGAGACAGAGAGAGAGAGAGAGAGAGAGAGAGAGAGAGAGAGAGAGAGATATTACACCTGTCCTTTACAGAACTGCCTTTTTTTTTTTTTTACCCGTTCATCCTCCACTTGTGTTTATTTCCAACACTGCATCAGTTCTGATCTCCAACGAAACCAAATTAGAGACCAGCCAAGTAAACAATCAATCATCTCGTGGTTTACACAGACCGTCCCCCTGCACGTCCTCTCTCTCCACGTCCATAAACCTCCTCTTTGTCCTTCCTCTTCTCCTCTTTCCTGGCAGCTCCATCCTCAGCATCCTCCTCCTGATATTCTCCTCGTCTCTCCTCTGGACCACGTCAAACCAGCACAGTCTGGCTTCTCTCACTTTGTCTCCAAACCGTCAAGCCTGAGCTGTCCCTCTAATATACTAATTTCTAATCCTATCCATACTCGTCCCTCAGCATCTCAGCATCTTTAGCTCAGACATCCTGTCTATTGGTCCCCGTCTCCAAAACGCATAACATAGCTGGTCTCACTACCGTGCTGTAAACCTTCCCTTTCACTCTTGCTGGTCCCCGTATGTCACAGACCGCTCCTGCTCACTCCTCTCCACCCATTCCAACCTGCCTGCACTCTCTTCTTTTCCTCTCTTCCACACTCGCCGATACTCTGAACTAAAATCTGTATATTTAATTCTAGTTTTTCGTTGGGTGTGACGAGGATGGACAGGATGAGAAATAGGTACACAACGAGAAATAAGGTTGTGTTGGTGGGCGATGTCAGAGAGCGAGGATTCTCGGGAGGAGGATGTTGAAGATGGAGCTGCCAGGAAAGAGGAGAAGAGGAAGATGCTGAGGACCAGAAGAAATGGAGTTAATTCTACACTTTCAGTCCAGCACAGTTTTTATTTCCTGCCGCCACACAGTCTCGGAGAGGTTCTAGGAAACTCTTCACTGCTGGTTCTGCTTGTAGATCTGTGACAAAATGAAGCTGCCGAAGATCTCTAGAATCCTGAACTCGGTTCCTGCAGAGTCTGGGAGACGTGGCATGACCGAGAGAGCTCTCTCACAGAAGGTCCTCTAAGAGAACGTCAGGTCAACCATCAGCAGCATCCTGTTAGTGGAAGCGTCTGATTGCAGTTGTTGTTGCTTAAAGCATCAAAGTTCAAAGTTTAGGGAGAAACTTCTTTCATTCCGGTGATTCTGACTGATGTCTCTTCAGGCTGTTTTGTATTATGTTCTTCTTTGGAGACTAGAAAGTGTTGCGTGTTGGAGATAAACCCAAACAGGGGAAATGAGAAGGGACAAATACTGTTTCACAGCCTGGCAGGTGTGGACTCACCTCCAGTAGGGTCAGCAGAAGGGTCACGTTTTCAGGCTCCTGAATGAGAAAGCTCAGTGAAATGGGTTCCTATGTCATCCTCCTGCCTTCTGTGTCATGTGGAGTCTGAGAAAGAGAGAAGAGAGAGAAACGGAATGAAGAGAAGAGTCTACACACTTTATTCACTCAGTGAGGGGACAGGAGACAGGACCGTTCAGTTCTGGCTAAAGGTGAAAGAGCTAAAAGCATGTTTACCCAAACTATTAGTGCAGAAAGCAGGGGTTAGAGATCGATTTCAGTTCGTGGTGAGGAACATTTGGCATTTGTTGGGACACACATGATGTCAGTGGGGATGGGATGAGAAAAGAAAGACAACAGATGGAAAAGAAAGAGTGTTAAACTGGTTAAAAGTCCAGCAAAGGCACTGAGTGGAGGTTTCAGGTGCAGCCATCTATGGAGGAAAAACCCAAAGCTCCGGCTAAAACTTCTACTGACCCACAGCTGCTACACCCGTTCTCCTCACCGGGGCTCCGTCTGAAAAGGTGAGACGGAGAGTGAACCCCATCCATCCATCCATCCACCCATCCATCAACACAATTCATCCATCAGCATTCATTCTTTATAAACCACATCCCAGTCTTCCATTCCTCCTTCATTCCAGCTGTAGACCCCATTCACTCCTATTCTTCACTCTTCCCATTCAACTGACACCTTCATTCCCCAATTCCTAAGGCCCCATGGTCGTTTATTCTGCTACAGACCACATTCACTTGTTCATTCTGATCCAAAATCATTCACTCCTCAATGAATCCCTTTAACTACAGAACCCATTCAGCCCAATTTCACCCAAACCTTCACCCACAGAATCCACTCACCCGTGTCGTCCCACAGAGTCCCAAGTATATGGACACATAGAAATCATAGAAGTCCTCATTTCAGCTCAACACACAGTTTCACACATCAATAAAGAGTTAAAAACAAGGACCAAAGTTCAGTGGGTCAAACCGAGCGCGACAGAGCCCAAATGAACCAGCAGACAGAAAGCAGGACGGCCCAGGAATAAAGGAGTGAGTGGTGGGACAGGGTCATGCACACACAGGACTTTACCTTCAGATTCATCTGCAGGGTTAAACATGGAAGAAAAGAGAAGGAGGATCAGCAAAATCGACATTGTTCTAGTCGGTAACACAGCAGAGGTGGAAACGCGGTAAAACATCAGGCTTTGCTCATTTCCTCACATTTTCGACCACAAATCAACTCGAGTTATGAACTCGAGATCAACGCGTGCTGAAGGTTCTCTGAGGTCAATTACGATTGCGAAAAAACATTTACTCCAAGGCGTGTCTGGTGTGCGAAGTTGCCGTTCTGGACCTCGAAGGCTAAAGCAGCCTAAACGTTTAGCACTGCACGAACCGCTTAAGAGAAGAATCAGAACCTTGATCACAGAGCAGAGCTCAGCTTTAGAGACCAACACAGTCCCAGTCGGACCAGACGTGCAAAGAACAGAACAAACTACAGGAAACCGTACAAACTACAGTACAAACTACAGGAAACCATACAAACTACAGTACAAAAGTACAGGAAACAAGTGCAAACTACAGTACAAACTACAGTACAAACTACAGTACAAACTACAGGAAACAGTACAAACTACAGTACAGACTACAGGAAACAGAACAAACTACAGGAAACCGTACAAACTACAGTACAAACTACAGGAAACCATACAAACTACAGTACAAACTACAGGAAACCATACAAACTACAGTACAAACTACAGTACAAACTACAGTACAAACTACAGTACAAACTACAGGAAACAGTACAAACTACAGTACAAACTACAGGAAACAGTACAAACTACAGTACAAACTACAGTATAAATGAGGAGAAATGATAAAACAAGACTATAGAATTGCAGGAAAGTGCAGCTGTACATTAATTTTTGGAGCTATTTATAATGAGAGTGGTTCTAGAGGTTCTAGATAATGTAGAAGGTATTAAATGTGGGAATGTGAGCAGATCTGCCGGACAGTTATTGTTTTAAAGGTTCTGGAGTTACGATGTAATAAGAGTGATGTAAGATCAACATTTAAACAGGTGTTTACAGACAACAGTGTGAAACAGCAGCCCCTCCCACAGCGCTGTAGGCGGAGCCACGCTGAGGGGAACAAGCTCCACTCAGGAGCTCCACGTCCTCAAACACCAGTCCGCTGGTTATTCTGGTCAGCGAGGCTGAAGGAGGGCAAACGAGCAGCGAAACAACAGGAGACACGAAGAGCGGCGAAAATGTAATCATCACATTCCCAACAAAGAGGCAGTGATTATTACTGTGAATAATCACAGGACTTCACTCCTGGAATGCGAACATCCTCCCATCCACACTCTCCAGCAGGGCTATAAACCTGGCCCAGCCGCGACGACTCGATCATCAATAGATCCAACACAATCAGCTGCGTCAGCGTCGTCAACACCGTCAGCGTCGTCAACACCGTCAACACCGTCAGCACCGTCAGCACCGTCAGCGTCGTCAACACCGTCATCATCAACACCGTCAGCGTCGTCAACACCGTCAACACCGTCAGCACCGTCAGCACCGTCAACACCGTCAACACCGTCATCACCGTCAGCACCGTCAGCGTCGTCAACACCGTCAGCGTCGTCAACACCGTCAACACCGTCAGCACCGTCAGCACCGTCAGCGTCGTCAACACCGTCATCATCAACACCGTCAGCACCGTCAGCACCGTCGCCGTCAACACGTCAGCTGCGTCAGCTGCGTCGCCGTCGCACACGTCAGCACACCGTCGCCGTCGCTACCGTCGCCGTCAACGCGCCGTCAACGTCAACACCGTCGCCCGTCCAGCACCGTCATAAATCAACACCCCGTCCATCCAGCACCGTCAGCGTCAACACCGTCAACACCGTCAGCACCGTCAGCGTCAACACCGTCAGCACTGTCATCGTCAGCACTGTCATCGTCAGCACCGTCAGCACCGTCAACACCGTCAACACCGTCAGCACCGTCATCGTCCGCCACCGTCAACACCGTCAGCACGTCCGCGTCAACACGTCAACACCGTCAGCACCGTCGCCGTCAACACCCCGTCAACAGCACCGTCAGCGTCAACGCACGTCGCACCCGTCAACACACGTCATACCGTCAGCACCGTCGCCGTCGCACGTCAACCACCGTCGCCGTCAACACGTCAACACCGTCTTCGTCCAACACCGTCAACACCGTCGCCCGTCAACACCGTCAGCACCCGTCAAGCGTCAACACCGTCAGCACCGTCAGCGCCAACACCGTCAAGCGTCAACACGTCAGCACCGTCAGCACCCGTCAACACCGTCAGCGTCCGCCGTCCAGCACCTCCAGCACCGTCGCCGTCAACACGCGTCAGCACCGTCAGCGTCAACACCGTCAGCACCGTCATCGTCAACACCGTCAGCACCGTCAACACCGTCAACACCGTCAGCACCGTCAGCGTCAACACCGTCAGCACCGTCATATCAGCACCGTCATAAATCCCAACACCGTCATCGTCCCAACACCGTCAACACCCGTCAGCACCGTCGCCGTCAACACCCCGTCAACACCGTCAGCACCGTCATCGTCAACACCGTCAGCACCGTCATCGTCAACACCGTCAGCACCGTCATAGTGTGTAAATATAGCGCACACCCACCGGACACACACTCGGTAATGTAGTGTGTAAATATAAGCGCCACCCACGGACACGCCGATAGCGTGAGTGTGTAAATATAACGCACACCCGCCGGACACACACTTTCGTGTAATAGTGTGTAAATATAAGCCTTTTACCACGGACACACTCCAGTAACGTAGTGTGTAAATGGCCACTTACACCACACGGACACACACTCGGTAATGTAATTAATATGGAATATAGTACACACCACATTTTACTCGTGTAGTGCGTGAAATATAAGCGCACGCCACGGACGTACACACTCATTGATATGATGCGTGAAATATGGCGCACACCACCGGACACACACTCGTGTGTGATGCGTCGTGTCGCGCTTGCACCCGCGGGACACGCTGCATTGATAACAATTAAGTAAATATAGCGCTGCCGGACACACACTCGGTAATGCCAGTGCGTGAAATATAGGCGCACACCACCGGACCTGCCATTGTGAGTGTGTAAATATAGCGCACCTGCGGACACACGCCGGTATTAGTGTGTAAATATAGTACACCACCGGACACACTCGGTAATGTAATTGTGTAAATATAAGCCTTACCCTGGACACTGCTACGTGTGAGTGTGTAAATATAGCGCACACCCACCGGACACACACTCGGTAATGTAGTATGTAAATGGCATATACACCACGGACACACGCCGGTAATGTAGTGTGTAAAGAAGTGCAGCCGTCTGATTAAACTAAAACCACAATCACTGAAACACCAAGGCTCATCTCTGTTGTTTCACCACAAAGACGTGTGAACGGCCGGCGTCCAGTCTTTATTCCCTTGCCAGAGACAGAGACACGTCCACCGTCTCCTCTGGACTTTGTCTCTCTGTTGGGATTCTGTAGAAGTTCAGCGTCATCATTTTGACCGTCCAATTACACAAGAGCTTTGCAGGTGAAGATCAGTGGAGGGCAGAGGAGGAGGATCTGTTCTGCCTCCCGGATGGCGAACTTTGAGGCGATGTCAATGTAGAAAACTCTGACAGTAAACTGTATGCAACGAGTGATCAACTGGAAGCTACGAAGAAAGCAACTTCAGACACTAAACATGTCTAGAGGACCTGATTTTGGGCCAAACCTTCACGAGAGCAGCATTTCAGTAAACAGTGATCTGAAAAGCTGGATCCGTATGTTCCTCCTCTTCATCGCTGCAGATGATGTTTGTACAGTGTGTCCAAAGCATAGCCCAGGATTTCTGAGTCTGAACTGTTGAAGGAAAAACAGAAAAACGTCCCAATCTGGACTAAAACACAGCAGGAGACTCGAACGGAAATAGAGATTAGCGTCTGCGTACCTGTCTGTCTCTGCAGAATCACGGATCAGGTGATCCATGGCCTGTGAGCCGACCTCCATTCGGTATTTCTGCAAAAAGGAACCAGTGATTAGATAGAACCAGGTCAGCTGACCAAGCAAAACACAGGAATCAATGCAGGAGGCACGGACAGAACCGAAATCTTACAGGTCGCTCTCAAAATAATACGAAAATAAGAATCCAAATGGCTACAGCAATCGCGGCTTCTACAGCAACATACTGCACACAAGCAATATGTCGATACTGATCCGGAAGCACTGGGTATTAAAATCCATGAACCGGCTTCAGACAAACATGCCTTCTCTGACTGACTTAACGTGGAGTCCAAAGTCTTCACCCTCATTTCTGTAATGAATCTCATGATGCTGCCAAAACTCCTCTTTCCTGTCAGACTGTCTGATCTGTATCGGATGGAGGATTAAATAAAATAAAAAGACAACAACACTGTCCTTCAGGAAGATCTGGAGAACTGCTCAGGTACAGAGACTGGACTGAACATGAGAGACAACAACACTGTCCTTCAGGAAGATCTGGAGAACTGCTCAGGTACAGAGACTGGACTGGACATGAGAGACAACAACACTGTCCTTCAGGAAGATCTGGAGAACTGATCAGGTACAGAGACTGGACTGAACATGAGAGAACAACAACACTGTCCTTCCAAGGAAGATCTGGAGAACTGCTCAGGTACAGAGAGACTGGACTGAACACGGGAACAACAACACTGTCATCAGGAAGATCTGGAGAACTGCTCAAGTACAGAGACTAGACTGAACATGAAAATTATGAAGAAATGGTCTTAGGTTTTGTAGGAATGCAGATTAGTGGGCGAGCGTCCTCAGAACATTAATGCTGGATTTTGTCACATAGCATGTTTTGCTGAAGAGCCGGTTTGACTTTGTTTTTAATTGACTCTCAGTGTGATGGTCCAGTCGACCCTAAAGCTTCTCATTCACAAAAAATAAACCCATAACACACGCCTGAGAGGAGGCTGAGCTGAACCGGAAAAGCAGGTTCACTCACCACTGAAGAGCGTGTGTGTGTGTGTGTGTGTGTGTGTGTGTGTGTGTGTGTCTAAAACCAGATTACACAAATACACCACATGAAAGCAACACCTCCTTATCAGCATCACCAGAACCATCAGTGAAGAACTAAATAAATTCTAATAAAACCCATAAATCACAATCTTATAAATGGACTAACGACCACATGAACATAACAGAAGACACTGAACAGGGAACAGCAGGAGTTATATTAGCCTACACTTCCCTATAGTGTGGCCACAGTCTGTCAAGAATAACTGTGGATCACAGGAACAGCACAGAGCACTAATACTAATAACAGAGTAATAATATTATAAATATAATAAAATATTAGGAGAAGGCAACAACTTGTAAGTAAATAAAGGAATAGAATTGTAACTAAATAAATTGATAAACCAATAAAATTCCAAACCTCAATTGGGACAAGAGGACAAAATTGGAAAAGAGTATAGAGGAGGCAGCTCGGTTGAGACAATTTGAGGACAAAGTATGAAGATGTGGAGACTGTGTTAGTTTGGGCGTGTCCAGAGGAGAGACAAGGAGTATATCGGAGTATATCAGGAGGAGGATATTTGAGGATGGAGCTGCCAGGAAGGAGGAGAAGAGGAAGGACAAAGAGGAGGATTATGGACGTGGAGAGAGAGGACATGCAGGTGTGAAACAGGAAGATACAGAGGCAGGGAAGACATGGGACAGTCGATCAGCTGTGGAGACACCTAACGGAGTAGGATTTGTAACAGTACATACAGTTGTTAGAAATCACCGCTAACTCTGGCCGGTTTATATAAAATGAGAATAAATGAGTCTTTGGACCGCTGCCCTGTTACCTTCGAGAGTGATTTCAGGCGGCGGACAGCGTCTGCGGTCCTCAACCCAGGGTGGAAGAGGCCACGCGGTCTTACAGCTTCTGGATGGAAGGACAGGGGACATAGTCAAACAAGACGTCCTGTCTCCCTGCCGAGTGACAGACCACGCTGTAGACACTGAACACACACTCCGATTAAATTCCACACATAACAAAGAGCAGCTGTCTCTCCAACCACCAGCAGGGACAGAGACACCGAGAGGGACTGTCCACCGTCACAGTAAAACACCCTGAAACTACTTTCAACTAATTCTGATAACTGCCAGAAAGTATACAGTGGTATTTAGCATATATAATTACAGTTAATTAAAAGTGCATACAATTACGGCATTCAGTACACGCTCTTATCCAGAGCACCTTGGAAAAGCTGAGGTTCTGCTCCAAGAACCCAATGGCAGCAGCACTGGAGGTGCGATTCGAACCTCAACCTCTTAGTCTGTAGAGGAGTATCCTACCACTAGACCACCACCAGTACAGTGTATATAGTATATAGTGTATATAGTACAGTTTATATAGTGTAGAGACAGTTTATATAGTGTATATAGAGACAGTTTATATAGTATATAGTGTATATAGTACAGTTTATATAATGTATAGTGTATATAGTACAGTTTATATAGTATATAGTGTATATAGAGACAGTTTATATAGTATATAGTGTATATAGATACAGTTTATATAGTATATAGTGTATATAGAGACAGTTTATATAGTACATAGTGTATACAGTACAGTTTATATAGTATATAGTGTATATAGAGACAGTTTCTATAGTATATAGTGTATATGAGACAGTTTATATAGTATATAGTGTATATAGAACAGTTTATATAGTATATAGTGTATATAGTACAGTTTATATAGTATATAGTGTATATGAATACAGTTTATATAGTATATAGTGTATATAGTAGTTTATATAGTATATAGTGTATATAGAGACAATTCATATAGTATATTGTGTATATAGAGACAGTTAATATGGTATATAATTGTATATGAGAGACAGTTAATATGGTATATAAGTGTATAGAGAGACAATTGTATATAATTATATAATGCATATAATTATACAGTGTATATAGTAGTTTTATATAGTATATAGTGTATATAATTAGTTTTATATGAGTATATGAATTAGTATATAGTTTATAGTGTATATAGTATATAGTGTATATAGAGACAGTTTATATAGTATATAGTGTATACAGTACAGTTTATATAGTATATAGTGTATATAGAGACAGTTTCTATAGTATATAGTGTATATAGAGACAATTTATATAGTATATAGTGTATATAGAGACAGTTTATATAGTATATAGTGTATATAGTACAGTTTATATAGTATATAGTGTATATAGTACAGTTTATATAGTATATAGTGTATATAGTAGTTTATATAGTATATAGTGTATATAGAGACAATTCATATAGTATATTGTGTATATAGAGACAGTTAATATGGTATATAGTGTATATAGAGACAGTTAATATGGTATATAGTGTATATAGAGACAGTTAATATAGTATATAGTGTATATAGTATACAGTGTATATAGTAGTTTATATAGTATATAGTGTATATAGTAGTTTATATAGTATATAGTGTATATAGTTTATAGTGTATATAGTAGTTTATATAGTGTAGTGTATATAGAGACAGTTTATATAGTATATAGTGTATATAGTACAGTTTATATAGGGTATATAGAGAGTTTATATAGTATATAGTGTATATAGTAGTTTATATAGTATATAGTGTATATAGTACAGTTTATATAGTATATAGTTTATATAGACAGTTTATATAGTGTATAGTGTATATAGACAGTTTATATAGTGTATAGTGTATATAGAGTTTATATAGTATATAGTGTATATAGTACAGTTTATATAGTGTATAGTGTATATAGAGTTTATATAGTATATAGTGTATATAGTAGTTTATATAGTATATAGTGTATATAGTACAGTTTATATAGTATATAGTGTATATAGACAGTTTATATAGTGTATAGTGTATATAGTTTATATAGTATATAGTGTATATAGTACAGTTTATATAGTGTATAGTGTATATAGTTTATATAGTGTATATAGACAGTTTATATAGTATATAGTGTATATAGAGACAGTTTATTTAGTATATAGTACAGTTAATATAGTATATAGTGTATATATAGTATTGTGACAGTGAGATTATTTGAGAAACAGTGAGATTATAAATGAGATTATTTGAGACACAGAGATTATTAGTGAGATTATTAGTAGTTATTTGAGTGAGATTATTAGTGAGATTATATGAGAGGCAGTGAGATTATTTGAGTGAGATTATTTGAGAGGCAGTGAGATTAGTTGAGTGAGATTATTTGAGAGGCAGTGAGATTTTTAGTGAGATTATTTGAGAGGCAGTGAGATTATTAGTGAGATTATTTGAGAGGCAGTGAGATTATTAGTGAGATTATTAGAGAGGCAGTGAGATTATTAGTGAGATTATTTGAGAGACAGTGAGATTATTAGAGAGGCAGTGAGATTATTTGAGAGGCAGTGAGATTATTAGTGAGATTATTTGAGAGGCAGTGAGTTTATTAGTGAGATTATTTGAGACAGTGAGATTATTTGAGAGGCAGTGAGATTATTAGTGAGATTATTTGAGAGACAGTGAGATTATTTGAGAGGCAGTGAGATTATTAGTGAGATTATTTGAGAGGCAGTGAGATTATTAGTGAGATTATTTGAGAGGCAGTGAGATTATTAGTGAGATTATTTGAGAGGCAGTGGTTTTGGTCTGTGTTTGGTATTAAAGGCCCTGTCAGACACTCAGACACTGGACAAACAGCTCTAGATGATTAAACAGCAGCCAGGCGATGAATAAATCCCATTGCTGAGAGTTAGGTGTGGTTTATATTGATGAATATTTAATGATTAATGTTTAGTAACCGATCTGTACTTATAAACACATAGCATTAGCTTTAGCATTAGCTCACAGTTTCCACTCCGGAAGGCTGCGCTCCGGCCTGCTGGCCTCCTATCACCCCCCTGAAGAAATTCATCCTGTCCGTGAGAACTCCTCTTCTCCTCCGGCCCCTGAAACACCTTTATTCTCCGTCCTTTTCCGCTTTTTCTCCTCTGTTTCTCTCTCTTCTCCTGAAGAGCCGCTCAGCTGCTGCCACAGCGACCAGCTGCGCATGCTCCGAGACGTGGCGCTACGTGGCTGGCCGGCGCGCACGCGCGACTTCTTAAAGGGCCAGAGTCACTATGAGCGTTATATTATATTATATGACATTATATTATATTATATTATATTACATTATATTATATTAGTTTTAATAGCATACAGTGTATATAGAGACAGTTTATATAGTATACAGTGTATATAGTACCCCTTCAGTGAGGTCAGTGTGTGAAAGTGAAAGTGACTATCTGTCACCATGAAGACATCCTCTGCACTTAATACAGTCCAGTGGTGTTTTTAATGTAAAGATAATGTTATAAACAGTCATTTATTATGATTTGTGTAGTTGTTGTATCGACGGTTATGTGTTTTAACTTCAATTCGTGGTAAACCATTTAAGTGAAAGTGACTACCCTTCTCATTGTGAAACTTAGCACAGCACAACACAACAAATTTCAACCTCTGCTTTTTACCCACACACATATGTGCAGCAGGGGCAGCTATTGAAAGCACCCGGGGAGCAGTGACTAGAACGGAACCTTTCTCAAGGGTACCTCAGGGCAACCTGCTGCTGAGGGAATCGAACCCACAATCTTCCGATCCGGGGCGACTCCCTCACCACTAGAACACCACTGCCTGTAGCGAGGCAGTGCTCGTCTTGGAGGTGAGTTTGGGTCGTTATCATGTTGGAACACTGCCCTGTGGTCCAGTTTCTGAAGGGAGGAGATCAGGCTCTGCTTCAGTCTGTCACAGTACATGTTGTTATTCATGGTTCCCTCAACTGTAGCTCCCCAGTGCCGGCAGCACTCATGCAGCCCCAAACCATGACACTCCTACCACCATGCTTGACTGCAGCCAAGACACACTTGTCTGTACTCCTCACCTGGTTGCCGCCACACACACTTGAAACCATCTGAACCATCTGGGTGGAGGTGGTCTAGTGGTAGGGCGCTTGCCTATGGACTAATGGCTCAAGGGGTCCCAGGTTCAAATACCACCTCCAGCACTACCACCACTGGGTCCCTGAGCAAGACCCTGAACCCTGAGTGTCTCCAGGGGGACTGTCCCTGTAATTAGGACATGGAAGTCGCTCTGGATAAGAGCGTCTGATAAATGCCGTAAATGTAAACCTAAATGTAAATGAACCAAATAAGTTCATCTTGGTCTCATCAGACCACAGGACATGGTTCCAGTAATCCATGTCCTCAGTCTGCTTGTCTTGTCATGATAACTGTTTGCAGGCTTTCTTGTGCTTCATCTTCAGAAACCTTCCCTTTCACGCTTGCCGGTCCCGGTCTGTCACAGATCACTCCTGTCACTCTTCTCCACCCATTCCAAGAGAATAAAATACCACAGATTAATTTTCGAATAATAAAAAAGGCTTGAAACTATTTTAAAAAAACAAACGCTGACTTCGTCAGTGTGCTGCTGTGTGAAGTCTGATCTCTGTTAATGCTGCAGTTCTCAGTTGTGAAACACAAACTATCCCAAAAATGTCCGTCTGCCAGACTCGTCTTCTGCCCACAAATGGTGAACACAAGGGCTTTTGTTTGGAAGGACAAGTCACCCTGCAATTACAGGTGTTTTCCTGCTGCACCTGAGCTCCAGGCGGGCTGGTGATCTGGATTGTGATTAAATGTAATTACACGGTGGAGAAACAGATCGTCCTTCAGAAAAGCTGCAGTTTTTATCCAGTGTCCAGTGTCTTCCCAGCATGGACGTCTCCCTGCCTGCAGCCTTCGCTCTCCTTCTCCTGATCACATCACCAGCACGGGGTGCAGGTAGCCCAGATCACATCCCAGAACTTTCTC
>CM029367.1:32986195-33008496 GCA_017165825.1 Hepsetus odoe
CGGAGAGTATTCCTGATCAGTTCTGACCCTCAGGATGATTTTCTCCTTCAACCTCATGCTGCTGGAAATGACGTGCACAGATTTGGGACGTCTGGTTCCGTTCGCCACCACTGGAAAGAAATCAGAACCACCAGGTCCACTCTGGATCACTCCTAGATTAAAGGGGAATTCTGGAAAGTGAGTGAACGTCCACTCATTAGGTGAGTGGTTTCAGTCTAGTTGTCTGATCCGCTGGAGGGCTTGACACCCAGCCGGCTGGTTCTGCTGTAAACGACGAGCTCCGAAGTCCCAGTTATAGAAACGCAGCAGGAGTTCGCAGTTCTTCTGCAAGTTTACCGTTAGTGTGAACATTTTCTACAGTTTCTACACAAACACAGAAAAATACTATGGAGAGGGCACGGTATAGATCATCATCCATAAATATTAAAATGCATTTCTCTTATATGACTTCCTGGATTTATATTTCCTGGACTTGAATGTGCACGAGCGTCGGGCCAGATTCACAAACCGCAACACGGATCTGTGAAAAATCAGCCAGTCAGCCGTCACTGATCACCACCGTGATGTTAAAGCTCGTTTGTGCTCAAAGGATGGAGCTTTGTGTCTATTCTGTTGGTTTTTTGTCGTTTTCTTAAAACTCACATCCGGAAAGGAGCATCATCCGAAACCGACACCAGCCGAAAGTTCAGACAGGAACATGAGGAGAAATCGGAGACAGACATTTAATACGTTTCATTTTTAATTAAACTGGTGTTTTCATTTCTGTTGTATTTTATGCTGAATCGCTCAAAGTTCGAGATTCGCCCTGGAAAAGTGAATCTGCTAAACGAAGAAATGTAGTGCAAATTTTAATGTCCCCGTAGAGGTGAGGCTTTTTAATCTTGTCTCCACATCTGTGTCCTCGTCTTTCTAGCTATGGCCGGAACCGTGAGTCTAGAACTGGACCCGATCTTCCTCAAGGGTCTCGGGTACCTTCACTCCAAAAGTAAAGACTCGGCGGAGAAGCTGAGGGCTCTGCTGGACGAGTCTCTGTCCCGGGGAAGCGATTCAGTCTACAAGACCTCGTTGAAGGTGGGACGCCATCTCACTGCAGCTTCATCAGCTTTTACTGAAAGTGATGTCACTGCTGATCTCTACTCCTCTTTTCTTCCCTTTCTCCAAAGACAAACACCTTCAGTGCTTCAGCTCCAGGGTTTGAGGCCCGTTTGTGCAGATATTTACTGCTGTGACTTGATCAGAGACCGTGTTACTTAAAATGGCGTCTTCCTGTCCTCTGAATCTTCCTCTTCCTCGCCGTCGCCCTGCATGTCCTCTCTCACCCCATCCATAAACCATAATCCTCCTCTTTGTCCTTCCTCTTCTCCTCTTTCCTGGCAGCTCCATCCTCAACATCCTTCTCGTCTCTCCTCTGGACACGTCCAGACTAACACAGTCTCACTTTGTCTCCAAACCGTCCAACCTGAGCTGTCTCTCTAATATACTCGTTCCTAATTCTGTCCATCCTTTACTTAAAAAAAAAATCAAATTAAAAGTATCCTTCTCTCCATTTTCTAACACATTTATTTCTTTTTTTCTTTTTAAATTTAGATGAAAACGAGTATTTATTTATTTCTCTGGCCCGAAACCCGTATCCAGGATTAATAATCATTAAACGTGTCCGCTCTTGATACTGTTTCTCTTTCATTTCATTTAACAAATAAAAGAGTAACGGTTTATGAACTGCGCCTGACGATATCATTTTGCTTTTCTTTCCTTTTTTTTCTCATAGGAAGTGGAGGTGAGCAAAGTTTTGGTACAAAAATCGAACAAACCGGACTCCAAATCATCCTCCAGTTTGTCCTCGTCCTCCTCCTCCAGCAGCAGCAGCAGCTCCAGCAGCAGCAGCAGCAGTAAATCCAGCGTCTCGGAGAAAAGCAAGAAGGAAGCGGAGAAAAGACCTGCTGAGAAGGTGTGTGGTGCCGTCCTGCCTGCTGGGCTTTAAGGTCCTGATGTTGAGAGTGATGTGGGGTGTGCTGTGTTGAATGCAGTGTCGGTGTGAGGGTCTGGTCCGGTGCGGGCCAACACTCGACGCCTGTGAGCTCATGAGAGGACAGTCCCATGTCTCTCTTTTCGAGGCCGTCCAGACCCAGTTATCAATTTCTGTTAAAAGGGAGTTGAGCTGAGAGGCAAAGCTCTCAATTAACCAGTCCATCTCTGTTCCGGCCCTCACTGGGTCATGATCTCTGGACAGGGACCAGAGGAACAAGATCATTAATACAAATGGCAAAATCAGTTTGCTCCACAAGCTGGCTGGACACCCTCAGGGATGGGGTGAGGAGCTCAGACTTCCAGGAGAAGCGCGGAGTAGAATCGCTGCTCCTCAATGTTAAAAAGAACCAGTTGAGGTGGATCTTTTTAGGATAGTGGAGATGATCCGGGGAAACTGGACAGAGACCAAGGGGCAGAACTGGGGCAAACTGGGACCATTAGATATCTCAGCATGCCTGGGAGCACCTCAGGATCCCCAGGAGGAGCTGGTGGAAGTTGTTGGGGGAACATCTAGCTAACCTTTTTAACTGGCTGCCAAGGTCCTGGATAAGCGACTTAGAAAATGAATGAATGAACGAATGAGTGAGTGTCTTGTGTGTTTAATGCAGGTGAGAATCGAGGCTGGAGATGGAGGAGATCTGCCGAAGAAGCCTCGCCTCGACAAGCCTGAAAACCGTTCCTCCCCCATCGCCTTCCAGCCCAAAGACATCCCCATCTCCGACTTCAGCTACAGCGATGAAACCAACGCCGACGACTTCGCCATGGAGATGGGCCTGGTCTGCGTCGTCTGCAGGTACCCGTTACACTTCTGCACCTTCTTATAGGTTTGGTTCTTCAGGACGAGAGGTTCTCAGACCTTTAGACATGAAAAGCTACTGGTTTTAAAATCACGTCGGGCAGACGTGTGCCGGTTTAAATAACAGCCTTTGGGAGATGATTCATTATTCAAGGGCAGCTATGGTTTCCATAGCAACTACCCACTTAAAGAGAGGATTGTAATGAGGGAGAGGGAGGACCGCCCTACTCATACATTTTAATGTCCTTCCGCTGTGCCGTTGATCAAGACTCTCTCCTCAATAATCCACAGACAGATGACGGTCACCTCAGGCAATCAGCTGGTGGAGTGTCAGGAGTGTCACAACCTGTACCATCAGGAGTGTCACAAACCTCAGGTCACGGATAAGGACGTTAACGACCCGCGGCTGGTGTGGTACTGTGCCCGCTGCACTAGACAGATGAAGCGCATGGTGAGACCTTCCTTTTCCGCATGGCTCTCACACCGAACGTCAGCGGCTGCGGCGCGTGGCTCACGCTCCGAACTCAGAAACAGTTTATTCTGTGTTTATTATTTTTATTGAATTAAATCAAATCTACAGAATGTGCCGTTTTAGGCCTCAAAGTTTTGCCTGCAGTTCTTATTGGTTAGTATTATTGTTTATTTTTAGAAAACATGCAGCTGCAGGCAAAAATGACTATTGTTCACTGTTAAAATGAACGTGATGATAATTATTGTTATTAATATTAGTTATTTTTGCGTTATTGCCCAGTCCTGACTGGTGCTGCGTGACCGTTTTGGATAGGTTTCAGTGGTGTTCAGATACTCCATGACTTGTTTGGCCTGTTTACCTGAAGTTTAGGAGAACTTGATTGATTGATTGATTTTTCAGACTGATAGTCACTGATCTTCAGAAAACTGTTGACGGGTGATTTTCTGCTGCTGGTCTTTGAGGTGTGATGTGGTCCAGACAGTCTTTAGTTCAATGAATACAATACGAGGGACCCGTAGTGTGTGTGTGTGTGTGTGTATATGCTGTGTTTACACTGAGGTGTGTTTCAGGCCCAGAAGACCCAGAAGCCTCCTCCGAAGCCAGCGGCCACAGTGACGTCTGTGGCTCCGGTGGTGAAAGACCCCCTGGTGAAGAAGCCGGAGCTGAAGCTGAAGCCTGAAACGCCGGGATCCTTCCAGGCCTTCAAGAGAACCGAGGTCAAGGTCAGTAGTGGAGAACCGTTCCATAAAGCTGTGAATCCTGAATGAGCTCCAGCTCCTGCAACACCTTTTAAACGGAACGATTAAAAATCTGTCCAATTATTTATTCCATCACTCTTCTTCTCTGTCTCTTCTCTGTCTGTTCTCTCTCAGGTTTCTCCGTCCGGGAACTCGTCTGGCGGCGCTTCGGCTCTGCCCGCGGGCACCGCCCTCACGGGCTGGGCAGCTTTCACAAAAACCACAGCGGGAGCTCCTGGGGGTAAGCTTGTGGGGAGCAGCCAGCAGGGGGCAGCAAAGCCCCCCCCGCCTCCTGCGGGGTCCAAACCCATGGGCCTGTCGGCTCTGGCCGGTGTGAAGCCAGGCGCTAAAGCGCCGGGAAGTGGTGGGAATAACGGGAACAATGGCTCGGGGGCGGTCCCGCTGAAGCCTCCGCCGCCACTGACTCTCGGCAAACAGGTCCTGAGCCGCTCGTCCAGCGGGGACAGTCTGGGGAAACTGACCGTAACTGGGTCTTCGTCGCCGGGGGCCACGTCCTCCAGCAGTCTGGGGGGCAACGGGGGGTCCGGGAACAACGGGGGCGGAAACGGAGGTGGCAGCACCAGCGCTGGGAACGGCGGCTCCGGCGGCAGCAATAACAATAACAGCAGCGCGGCTAAAACCACAGCAGACGGGAAAACGCCGACGTCCCAGGAGTCCCAGCTCAACGCCATGAAGCGACTGCAGATGGTGAAGAAGAAAGCGGCGCAGAGGAAGCTGAAAAAATGAGGCACTCTGTCGTAGTGAATACACACAAATGACATTCCTGCAAAATGAAATCATCCCAAATCTGATCAGTGTGTTTCATTTCATCAGACCCTCAGATCATCTGGAAACTTGATCTGGTAGAACAGTTTTCTTTACTAATGTGAAAATATAATAACGCTGAAAGAATGGAACAGAAGAAGCACGGATGTGGAAGACGGGACTGAGTGTTGGTCAGGAAGTTGAAGCAGATGTTTGATTGTTTCACCAACCAGGATTTCGGAGTTAGTCCGGTAACTCAAGCCTGAAGTCGGGGATCGTCTGTCTGGAACTTATTAAAGTCTCTGTCCTTTTAAACTGGACTTTCGGTTTAAGTTATCTGGCTAAACTGAGAAATCCTGCTTTGTGGAACCCTCGTCGGTCTTTAGCAAACATCACGTAAACGAACGTCACTCGCTGTCGCCCTCTAAAGGTGTGAACGCACATCCCATCGACAAACGTGCCTCTGTATCGCCCTCTAGAGCCGTCCAGCACCCGTTCGAAAGATATCTTCTGTATTTTTTTTTTTATTTCGATGACCCAAAAAGCGAGAGAACTGCGCTCAGTTCAGTGGAGGAAACCTGTAACGGCCTCATCGTGTGAAATGAGATGTACGTTGTCTCGATTTTGGATGGTTTCACTTTGCGGTGGCGTTGTTTGTGCCGTTCCAGAATCCAGAACACTTGAATCCGGCTGCGACGACGCTGCTGAAGAGGCTTCTCCGTGGTGGACGCGTGGTCTGGAACAACAGCACTGATCGACTGACGCTTTTAAAAGACACATTTAATAAACCACACCTTTCGCGTCGGGTTTTTTTAACCAACAGACCACACCCAGGAAGCGCTTCTGTTTCACAATGTTTTTATTCATCTGCAGACGTGGGAAATAAAGTTAAAGCTCTCATATAAAATTCTGTTACTCTGGCGGTGTAGATGTGGTGGTTACGGCGTCCTTCATCAGTGTAGTGCAGGAAACACTGTAGGTGGGAATACAAAGTGCTAAGAGTTTCCATCTCTTAGTGCAAGTTATGGCCTTCATTAAAGCGATCTTCTTAAAAAGAAGAGTGTCGAGGGGGAGAGGCAGGTCGGCGCTCAGGCGTAGGACATCTTGCCGAGGTAATTGGCCGGGACGTAGCCCCGCTGGCCGTTCGCCTCAGCCAGCCACCAGTCCTTATTGCCCCCGAGGTCCGAGAACTGCAGGATCCGGACGGGCTGGTACTCCTGCAGGCTCAGCTCCTGCTCGCAGCGGGCCTGGAAGGCGTACACTGCGTAGAACTGAGAACACACAGGATTAACGCGTTAGGTCGACCTTTCGGGTCAGTTTAAAGAACTGCACAGAGAGACAGTTTCAGGTATCCAATCAGAACATAGGAAGCCTTCAGAAACGGTCGCAGAGCTTCTCTGAAAGCGAATTCAACTGAGAAATAAGCTCAACGTGATCTTTATGGTGAGAAATTGAGTCACGATATGTGAGACCGTTTTTAGGGCAGCGGTGGCCTAGTGGTTAGTGGTGAGGGAGTTGCCCCCCCACATCAGAAGATTGTGGGTTCGATTCCCTCACCAGTAGGTTGCCCTGAGGTACCCTTGAGCAAGGTACCGTCCCTGTCACTGCTCCCCGGGCGCTTTCAATTGCTGCCCACTGCTGCACAGTGTTTGAGTGCATGTTAAATGCAGAAGTCCAATTTCGTTGTGGTTCACTGTCTGCTGTGCTGTGACCTCACAATTACAAGAGTTGTCACTTTCACTTTCACTAAATGAAAGACGGACTTTTTGTGTTTCTGTACAAAAACAGCAGCAATCGAATCCAACACAGTTTTGATGAAAAATATCGTGCTCACATTTTTGCAACACGGCCGGTTCCTCCTCCAGACTGAACAGACTTTCAGAAAATACATTTTGTGTATTGGAACATTTCTTCAAGGGTCAATGTTATATTTTATTCTATTTTTTGTATTATCCCCTTTAAACACAGCCGGATCATAGCTGTCTTATAACTGCTGCGAAAGCCTGATTTTTAATCACGATTGGTTCTTTAATGGTCAGATCCTCTGTGATTGAGGAGGAGGATCCGGAAAGAACCAAACACAGAACACAGCGGTAAAAAGGTACCGTATGGAACCATATAGAACAGGTCTATGGTGGAGAAGTGTCGGGTTTCGTTTAAATAGTCATGTTTCAAGGCGCGCTTCCTTTACTAAAGAACCTTCTTTCTAATAGAGCGTAGAAAAGAAACGGGAGAGATTGGTGAAGGAACGAGTGGAAAACTGCCGGTTTGGGTTGAGCGACGAGAACAAAGCGTCCGTGTTGCAAAAGGGGTCACGTTTTGTGATCTGTTCAAAGGTTAAAGGCCCATATCATCACTTTTCTGGACATCTGGACAAACTGGCCTGTTGAAAACGAAGCTCCAAAAAACAGCTCAGTTTTCTGTTCTCACACATTTCTACAGTAAATATTTCCTCCAATCGCAGCTCAGCTCCATTCCTGCTGATGTTTCAGCCCTGCGCTGCCTTTCCAGAATCAAAACCAGGAAAACTTTATTGATCCAGAGGGAAACTGCTCCTCTTGAAAGCCAAAACCATTTCTTTGTATCCGTGACAAAAGCAGCCTGTGTTGATTTTAAGGGATAACTCGGCTAGAAAAAATAAATAATGGTGATGAACTTTTTAGAACACAATCCGTGTCCTCGTGGGTTAAAGATGGGAAATAAATGAGTTTTTGTTGGATTTCATGAATATTTAATTTCATTAAAATCCTCGTGTGGAGCTCTAATCGGTTAATTGGCTCATTTGCATATTCTGGTTTTCGGCTGACAGTGCAGAGGTCCAGCCGTGAACGTCTTCCATCGAAACCGACGACTTTTAATGACGCAAACTTTAGCACTTTGTGATTATCACCTGCAGAGGGCAGTGTGCACAGTGTCGTTTAGGACAGGCGGTCCTGTCCCGTACAGTTTACAGGTTCCCCTCAAACACCCTCACTACACCTGGATGTTTACAGGTGAGCTGAACCAGGTGAGGAAAATCGCCACCCTGCCTCGTCCGGGACCTGATTTGGCCGTCCCAGATGACATTTATTTTGCATTTATAGTGTTTTATCTTATGCAGAGGGATTTCCATCCCCAAATTTCAGGGACGTTGTCTCCTTGGAGCAGTTTGGGGTTCAGGGTTTTGCTCAGGAACCCTGTGATGGTGGTGCTGGAGGTGGGAAGTGAACCTGCAACAACTTGGTTGAGTGTCCTACCACTAGATCACTTGCTTATCTGAACACATGGCGATGGTAGACATGTACCTATCCCAGCTCTCACAGGGCGAAAGACAGGGACAACCTGGACAGGTCACTAGTCCAACAGACTCACACCTAGAGGGACAATTTAGCATCTCCAGTCTGCTTTATGTGGAGGTCTTTGGACAGTGTGAGGAAACCAGAGCTCCAGGAGGAAACACAAAGACACGGACAACATGTCCAGTCCACACATAAAGGAACTGGACTGTCCCACATGCGACTCACACTCGGGACCTTCTCACTGTAACTCCCAGAATCTCTTTAAAAATGCATTTGCCTCTCGTTTGTCTACCTGGCGGCTCTCAGAGGCTCAAAGTTACAGGAGTAACTGCTGCTCCCATATTTTTTTTGTCTTTTTGCTCTTGGACGCCCCCACGTTGTCTGCAGATGTTTTATGTGTTACAGTGGGAGCTAAAGCAGATGGACAGGCCTGTAAAAGAGCTCTTACATGCTGGTCTTCTGTGATCTCCTGCGGTTCCTCTGTGATTTCAGGCGTCTCCTGTTGACCGGAGGAACCGAAGCTGTACAGGCTGTTGCTTCTGCTGCCCGACACAAAGAGGCTCAGGTTATCGAAGTCATCGGGACGCTCGGAAACGTCCCGCTGGGGGTTATACACCTTCAGGAAGGTGGAGTAAACGTAGCCCTGCTTACCTGCTCACACACACACACACACACAAAGAGAGTCTGTACAGGGCGAAAGAGGAGAAGGGCTGTAATGAAGGAGCAGGTGAATAGACGCTTTGTGTGACGGATCTCAGAAAGTCACCTCTGTAAAAACGGAAGGACAGAAACGTCCACGTTGTCTCAGTCAGAAACTTTCTTCAATTCTAGACCCTCAAAGGGGGCCGGCTTCTGTCCAAAGGGGAGTTTGTTTATTGGGTGTTTCTAATAAAGTGGCCAGTAATTGGAAGCGGTGTTTTGTAATAAAGTCGCAAATCAGTGAAATAACTGTTTCAAATAAAGTGGCCACTCTAGTGGACATACAAGGTAGCTGTTTCCAATAAAGTGGCCAAACTCATTGCAGTTAGTGTTTCCAATAAAGTGGCCGGTTTCATGGAAGCACAAGGCATTTCCAATAAACTGGCCAATTAAATGGAAGCATTAGCTGAGTGTTTCTAATAAAATGGCCAGTGAGAACGCACAGGGGGGTGTTTCTAATAAAGTGGCCAGTGAGTGGGTGCACAAGGTTGTGTTTTTCTCAATCTACTCTACAGCGGGGGTGTTTTCATAGTGGACACTTTACGAAGACACACTTACTGCCAGTGTCCACCAACCAGCGGCTGGTGCTGCCCAGCGGGTCGTGGTCCTCCAGCAGGGCCACCAGCTCCCCCTCCAGCAGGGAGACGTCCTGGTCCTGGCAGGCGTTGCAGTTCCTCTTCAGCTGGTAGAGCTGATCCGGCAGGTACTGTGCCAGGAGCCGCGCCCTGTGGGCCTCCACCTGCGGCTGCACCTCCGGTGTCTGTAGGGGGCGGCAGAGCAGAGAACCTTTAATTACATGGTATTCAACAAGGACTTAGGTTCTCACGTACATCACCTTTCCTCTCGTTGTGTTTGAGTGTTTTTCTACTCTTCCGTTTGTGACACCGCACATAATGTTGCCCTAGCCGGTGGCCATAAGGGAGGTACCCCCTAGGCTCGGCATGGTATCCCTCCAGAAAGCCAGAGGGCGCTCTAGCCCCTTATTAACACTGCGCTTCCCCTTTAAGAGCTTACCTGATATAATCGGGACTAATTAGCAGGAGAGGCCGAAGTGCTGGTAAAGGAGGTTTTTACTAGATGGGGAACTGCCAAGTTTCTTGTTTCTGACTGGGGCAGCCAGTTCACTGGCCAAGTTTTCAAAGAGGTCTGCAAGACATGGGGGGGTGCTTAACAAATTTATAACCAGTTATCACCCCCAGACCAACCTGACCGAGAGAGTCAACCGCACCCTCAAGGGTATGATTGCTTCGTATGTGGAGGAGGAACATAAGAACTGGGACACCTGGCTAGCCGAATTTCGCTTCGCTATTAACTCGGCAGTCCAGGAATCCACAGGACACCCTCCCGATCAACTAGTGCTGGGCCGGTCACTTAAGGGCCCTTTTGACCGGCTCATCCATGTTGTGCCCTCCCCTAGGTCGAAGTGTTATTCCCTCCTGGAGCGTCAGGACCAATTACAGGACCTGGTGAGGAAAAATGTCGCCAAGGCACAGGCGAAACAGGCGAGGACGTACAATCGGGGACGTTCCAATCCGGTGTACCATCCCAAGCAGTATGTATGGATTAGGACTCACCCTCTCTCCGACGCCGCCCGAGGTTACTCTGCCAAGTTGGCTCCTAGGTGGGCGGGACCCGCTGAGATAGTCAAGAAGCTAGGTCCAGTTAACTATCGAGTGCGACGTGGGGAGAAGACCGACACAATAAATGTGGTGGACATAAAGCCGTTTTACGGTCCTCCCCCTTGTGACCCAGCTTGGGGGGGGGGTATATGTGACACCGCACATAATGCTGCCATAGCCGATGGCCATAAGGGAGGTACCCCCTCGGCTCAGCAAGGTATTCCTCCAGAAAGCCAGAGGGCGCTCTAGCCCCTTATTAACACTGCGCTTCCCCTTTAAGAGCGTACCTGATATAATCAGGTGACTAATTAGCAGGGGTGTCAGTTTTTGGGGCAGTGTTTGGAAAGAGTTGGGTGATTAAAGCTTTGGGAAGAAAGAGTACGAGGGAAAAACTAAGTTTCCGTGTCTCTTGTTAAAAATCCTTTCTTTCATGGCATGTGTATGATATGCGTTCACAAAGAAGACTGGCAGAGCCCGTCTTCCATGTTTGTGGATTAACCCCGTTGGACTATTTGGACACTCAATTCAACTCAGGATTACTTCTACCATCCGTTCTATCATCCCCTACTCCATCACCTTCGTGGTAAGACGGTTCCGTTTGCCATCTACCATCTCCGGAATTATCCTTAGACTGGACAATACGGTCGGACTGAATACGTGTACTTTCATTGTTTGTTTGTGTGTTTGTTTGTGTTATATTCTGTGTTGTTTGGGGAGCACTTGTACATATTAAACCCTGAAGGTTTTGTCCCGTGTATTGTGGTGGAGACGGTGTCTGTTCGATTTAGGAGTGATACAGAAATCGTTCAGCGATCGCCGCAACCTCTACACGTTACTCATCTCTCTCTTCACTGCTCTCGTGGTCTGATAAGAGACCGAAGGCACCATTTTTAATTATTACAAGTTATTTTGCTGGGCCATCTCAGTCTGCCATCTAGTGGCAGATGGATGCCATAACAGCTGTGTCTGCTCTGTGAGCTAGATGGTGGCCATTAAGGTGTGCAGACGGCGGATCAACGGGTGAAATATGCTGGTGTTCTGAGTTTTTCTGATTCTTAAGTGTTTCTGAAAGCTGAACTAAAACTGAACTAAAACTGTGTCTTTCTTCCTGTTAGCGTCTGTGCTGCGTCTTGTGCTGCTACTTCAAAATCATACATTTCTTCCAGAAACTCAACTCATCTTTTTAAAAACATGCTTGGTGAGCTCGCTGAAGCGAGCTCCTCCCCTTTTCCAGACATTTCTTTAACGCCGACCGAACACGTCCACTTACTGGCCACTTTATTAGAAATACCCACCTTGTGCTTCTTCTAAAGTGAAGCGGTGAAGTTCATGTGGATTATTTTCAGTAGATTGTTTTTATTGGAGTTGAAGTTCGAGGCTTTAATAGTCTTTAATTCTATTAATATGGAGTGAGATTCAGTTCACTTTCAGCACAGACAGACGCTCCAGACGTCCTTCAGAGGAGACACGTCTCACTTTACACTCTCAGTACACTCCTGTACTTTTTCCTTTATACTCTCAGTACACTCCTGTACTTTTACTTTATACTCTCAGTACATTCCTGTACTTTTTACTTTACACTCTCAGTACATTCCTGTACTTTTTACTTTACACTCTCAGTACATTCCTGTAATTTTTAATTTTATGCTCCTGGAGGAAAAACTAGGGGAAGGTTTGTCATCTGTGTTTGGAATGAAATCAGCTGAAATTTGGTCCTAACTGTTAATGGCTGAACATGAAGTGTGATTGGTTTTTACCGTGTTTTTCTTTTCTCTCTTCTCGAAGCTGACTTTACGCTCCATCAGTCTCTGAGAATTGTCTCTGACAAAAGTCAGGTTGCCGATCTCCTCCATGATGCTGTTCTGGACCTCACTGATGTTCAAGAGGGGAGCCTGAGCAGAGTGAGAAGAGAACACAGCAATAAATACAACAAGGGTGACCCTCAAGTCTCTGTTTCTGCAGCTCGGTGAGTCCAGAAATGCATAGTTAAAGTGTAAGAGCCACCTCTCACCACTGGGTCCCTGAGCAAACCCTGAACCCTGAAATGGGGGACTGTCCCTGTAATCAGGGTATGGAAGTTGCTTTAAATGCCTTAAATGCATTTAAATGGGACCCAGTGGTGGTAGTGCTGGAGGTGGGATTCAAACCTGGGACCTCTTGATTCATCGGTCCATAGGCAAGTACCACCACTACACCATCACTGGATATGTCTGCCCCTGCGGGACGGTGTGTGTGTTTTAAATACAGAAGATGTGGTTCCACAATGGGTGTCCACAATGACACATCTGATTCCCTTTCACGTCATTAACTGTTTCTCATGTGTCCACACTTACAGGCAGCTGTTGGATGGAGGGTCCGGTTGTTTCTGCCAGGCTCCTAAGGAGCCCCACCACACACACCAGGCTGTTGGTGAGGATGGTGCTGGCGGCCTTGTTGAAGCGCTGCAGCTCGTCCCCCAGCTGGGCGTTGAGGGCCTGGTAATCTCTCTGAGTCTGGAGCTGCTCCTCGCTGCAGGAGGACGCCTCCTCAGGACAGCTGCAGCAGTCCAGCAGCTTGTCATAGCGCTTCTGAATCAGCTTATGAGGAGTGGAGAACATGGCGTGCAGAGTGGAGAGAGGAGCCAACACCAGCCTCTCCAGACGATCAGCCTGCAGGAGATCAGAGATCGATCTGCTTGTGAGAAGAGCCACATTTAAGAAACACCAATAAACTTTCAGCATGGTGATATTTTCACCCTGGTTTCTGGCCACTTTAACCGAAACACTTGCCTTGTGTTTCCACTTACTGGACACTTTGGAAACAACATTGGTCCTCTAAGTACCTGTGCTAAACTGAGCCCCTCGTTTCTTCATATTTTCCTTCTAAAGTTCCAGACTTTCTTGTATGGTGTGTTGTTGAGGAACAGTTGTCCAGATCTTCCTGAAGGACAGTGTTGTTGTCTCTCATGTTCAGTCCAGTCTCTGTACCTGAGCAGTTCTCCAGATCTTCCTGAAGGACAGTGTTGTTGTCTCTCATTTTCAGTACAGTCTCTGTACCTGAGCCGTTTCAGAAGCAGTGTGAGATCGTCTTTAAATCACGGCTGAAGACTTACTTCTTTAGTTGATCTTACCCGCACCAATCACCATAGTGCACCATTACTAATGTCGCTGGTGCTGCTGTACATGCCATCGCACTGTTTCATTTCTGTTCTGTCACTACTGGATCCTGCTCATTACTGACCCCCTCATTCCATTTCTCTCCCCACATGTCCAGGGGGGGCCCATTGTGGTCATCACCTGAGTCCAATGCAGAGCTACCATCTGGTCTGTGTGATGCATCTGATGCGCCAAGGGACCCTGGCAGCTCATCGGTACCTGGAAGCAACTTGGGACTCCTCACTGATCCTGGAGTTTAAAACCAAACTAACTCTGTACTGTTAGTAGACCCAAGGGGGTTGGGTAGCCGGTTGACCTTGGACCCTCAGAGGTTTTTTTTCTCCACATAGTGGAGTTTTTGGTTCCTCTCCTCCGTAGTCGTCCGGCTTTAACATCTATCACTGTAACCTGTTCCACCATCCACCACCAGTGTAAAGTGCCTTGGGGCAACTGTGTTGTAAAAGGTGCTATACAAGAATAAATTGAATTGAATTGAATTGAATTGAATCATCTCCACAGAGAATACAAAAGGCAGCCGACTTCCAAAGAAGAGCTTTGGGACGTCCTTCAAGAAGCCTGGAGAAGTGTTCCTGAAGACGACTTAAAGAAAGGAGCTGGTCTAAGAGAGTTGAGCTGTGCTGAAGAATAATGGTGGTGGTGGTGGTGGTGGTGGTGAACTTTAAAGCTGGTTAGAATGAAACCTGTTGGTGTATTATAACAAATGAGTGTACTGAAACCATGGAAACAGGTACAGCATTCTCATAAATACTTATAAAGAACTGGTGCAGAATAAACGTACATGTTGCGTTACCTTCGGCACAGTGTGTCCATGGAAGTAAGCATAAGATAGCAATATGAAAATGAGTGTTGTGTAACCATGGAAACCAGTGTGGCATTCCAATAAAATGGGTGTAATGTAATCTTAGATATGAATATTTTATGTTACAATGTAAACGAGTGACACATAACCATGGAAACTGGTGTAGCGTAAACAGCTGTGATGTAAATATTAAAATGAGTTTTGTGTTTCCATGGAAATCGGTGTAGTGTGCCCCTGGAAGTACAAGAATGAAACAAGTGTAACCGTGGCTATGATTATTTTGCTACTTTGAAAAAAGGTGTAGTGTAACCATGGATATAATGTTGCTGTGGAAATGACTGCAGTGTAACTATGGATAGTGGAAAGTCCACAGTTATGGAAATGGGTGTGAGCATAGATTTGATTATAAGGTGATGTTTCAATGAAAACGGACCAAGGCAGCCGGTAGAGTGTTCACCTGCTACAGAAAAGGGTAAACCCAGGTATGAGTCTTGACTTTAGATGAAAGTGAGTGAGGTGGCCACATGTTGGCGCTGCAGTGTCGTCGGTGGGCGCTCACCAGCTGTTTGTAGGGGTCGTGGCCGTTTCTCCTGTGCTGATAGCTGTTTGTGTCTATTTTATCAGGATCCTTCATGATGGCCTCCAGGTCTTCCCCGTTCTGCACTGCGACTGATATCATCTCCTAAAGCACAGAAGAACAGTTTTATAGAGAATTCACTGTTCACTGTCATCTGTGTTAAAGCAGGGGTCCTGAATAGGGTACCTGGGCAAACTGCTGGAAGATGCTCAAGTTCTTCACCAGCTGTCTGACGGCTTTCTCTAGGTTACGGAACAACCGCTCTTCTTTGTCAAACACTTCATCACGCACCTGAGATACAAAGAGTATCATGATATTAAGTCTTTCTGAAGAATCTGAATTATAACACTGAAAGTTAAAGGACAGAGCCACAAAACTACGAGCACAGATATTTTAACCCAGCTTTCTCACTGGCCACTTTAACGGAAACACCCAGCTTGTGTATCCACTTAGTGGCCACTTTATTTGAAACCCCATCGTTCCACTATGAACAGATGTGTGCCAAAGCAAGCCCCTCATTTCTTCTGATTTTACTCCCAAAGCGCCAAACTTTATTATATCTTTAATGTCGTGTTGAAGGACAGTTCTCCAGATCTTCCTGAAGGACAGTGTTGTTGTCTCTCGTGTTCAGTCCAGTCTCTGTACCTGAGCAGTTCTCCAGATCTTCCTGAAGGACAGTGTTGTTGTCTCTCATTTTCAGTCCAGTCTCTGTACCTGAGCAGTATCAGAAGCAGTGTGGGATCATCTCCACAGAGAATGGCGAACAAAAGACAAAGATGAGCTTGGGACATCCTTCAAGAAGTGTTTCTGACTTAAAGAAAGGAGCTGGTCTACAGTTGGTATGAGTGTATCAGGCACAGTGTGTTGTGAGCCAACGCACCTGAAGACCTTTGCTGTAATTATCACCAAGTGGAACCTCAGCAGCAAGAGGGAATATATAGAACATGACAATGTGTAGCCGGTGTGTTGGTGTTTTGGTTCCCCATGTGGTGCATCCTGGAGTTCAAACTCAGATGAGTCTACTGTTTGTCTGCTTTCATGTGAATCACAGTGTTGATGATGACCTTCTTTACGTGTATGTCCAACCCTGCCAGGTAGTAGTTGTTAGTGGTTAGCATTAGCCTCCACGCTAATATCTCTTGTTCATTTTCAGGTTCCAGTGCATTCAGGTAGATCCCCAGTGTTCTCGTTCGGGTTCAGTACGTGTTTCTATGTCACCTGTTAATCTGGGTGTCTCTGTGTTTGTTCCCCTTTTCCCCATGTGTGAGTTAGTGTAGGAACCTTTAAGGCTGTGGTGTTTGGGTGTCTCACTAATAAAGTATTATATTTTTGTTCATACTCCTGGTCTGTCTGAGCTGGGTTTTCTCTCAGCGGGAGGCAGACTAAACAGTCCTGCTCAGGTGTCTTCCTCTTTCCCCAGTACAGGTGCACACAACACAGTGGTGTTGCTAGGGGTTTAAGGAACGGGGGTGTAAATCTGAGAATGGGATCAGTGAAGGTCCGCGGTGTGTTGTACCTGCGGCTCCACTCCAGTGAGGATTTTGAAGTATCCAGTGATGCGGTCAGACTTTTTCCTGATGGAGCGAAAGCTGAATTTGTTCAGTTTGTCCTTCAGTGAAGATTCATCGTCACTTCTCTTGTACCTCAACACTGTGAAGAAAAACAGAACAGATCTCTCTACAAACCCGGAGCTAACGGTTCTTTATTTTTAATGTGTGTTTGTTCTTTCAGACATTTACTGTATGGACCTCAGCTGAGAATTCCAGATGAATGCATCGAAGGGAAAATCCAGAATAATACACCTTTTGTGCTTCCATGGAAACTGGTGCAGCATATTTAGTTAAAGTAGGCATAGCATTTCGAAATAAACATTTAAATGAGGGCTGCGTTACCATGGAAATCAGTGTAGTGTGCCAATGGAAGTATACAGCGTACACTTGAAAACAAGTGTAACCATACATATTATATCGCTACTATGAAAAATGTGCAGCGTAACCATGGAAACTAGTGTAGCATACAAATTAAATGTAGTGTAACTATGGATATAATGTTGCTATGGAAATGACTGCCGTGTAACTGTAGAGGCTGGTGTACCACAACTATGAAAATGGGTGTGGTGTACACATGGATATGATACAATGTAGTGGTGCTATGGAAGTCAATACAGGGTTACCAAGGCAACAGGGGCTGTTATAACTATAGAGATGAGTGAAGTGAAAAAATAAAGCTTGGGCAGGATGTTCTTTTTTTATTGTATGTACTTAAATATATATAATAAATATATTTTACATAATGGGTGGCATTTCTTACCGATGTCCTTCCTCCGTTTGAATTCGTTGATGTTGATGTTGATGATCTTGGCTGCTGTCAGCGCCTCCTGCAGGTGACGATGGTCCGGGTGATCGATGGGTGTGGCCTGCAACAGCTCAGCCAATAACAGTGGGTACTTCATCACCCGCTGGACTGGCTTTATAATCAGTGACCCCATTTCCAGCAGGTTGGACTTTCCTCTACCAAACACACACACACACACACACACACTTTATACAGTTGATCACACAAACACATGAGATATTTAATGAAGGGGTTTTTATGTGCTGACTTACTCTTGGTCGTAAATCTTCCTGTGAGGAGAAAGATGATAAAATATGACTTTAAATAAATAAATCTGATCAGGTGTATTTATAAGAGATTTAAAGCAATAGTTGGGTAAATAAAACAGCATCCCCCCAGGATATACCCCACCAATTAGCCTGGAGTTAACGGTCTCAATCAAACCATGCGGAGGCAGGGTGGACAGCAGGCCTGAATCACATCATTCTGTGTTCCCCATGTTTTACTCCACATTTGTGGACGTACTGCGTCAGAAACCTCAAGAACAAGTTGATTTTTCACCCAACTATGGCTGCAGTGGAACCAGTGGAACGGTTTACTTTAGTGCAGTGATGCAGGTCCTGAACTGCTGCTGGATCTCCTCCTGCTTCTCATAGGTCTTTAGCAGAGCACTGGCCTCGTCGTGGTGGTAACAGTAGATCTTATATACGTCCTCCACGGTTCCTTTGGCCTGAATGAACACCTCTCCTGCAGACGGGAAAGAAAAAGACTGTCGTTCTGCTTTCAGAGCTGGAGGGGGCGCTATAAAGTCAGAGACAAACACAAGCACAGTTGGTATGGGGTAACCCCAAAAACCCAAAAATCAGAAATCGGATTCGCGTAACCATGGAAACTGCCATAATATAAATTTGGGAATGGAGTAGAGCAGCTTTAGAAATCTGTGAAGTCTGACAATAAAAACTGGTGTAGCTTACTCACTGAAATGGGTGTGACGTAACCATGGAAACAGCTGAAGCGTATAAATGGTTATAGTGCAAAATGGCAATGGGCCTAGTGTAATAATGCACATTCACGTGGCATAACTATGTAAATGTGAAGGGTCACCATGGAAACAGCCTCAGTGCAGTGGGTGTATTCCGGGTGTACTTTTATCAGTCACGTTGCTATGGTTACATTATAACGGCTTGTTACATCAGCTGGGCAGAGAGAGCGAACTGCACACAGTTCAGTCTGGATTAGAGTGTAAACCCTACAGCCCAACACACACCCAACACACACCCAACACACCCCGCCCACACACACACACACAAACACAAACACACTTTTTCTGTAAAGCTCAATGTGGACTTTACAGTATCCTCCTTCTGTTACTGTGTGTGTGTGTGTGTGTGTGTGTGTGTGTGTGTGTGTTACCTATGAGCTGTGCTTCTGGATCAGGTTCTGCGATGGCTTCCTGCAGTCTGTGCAGCAGCTCTTCAGACACTGCACACACACACTCCATATTGGTGAAGAGACGCTCCACATCCACCACCTTCACACACACACACACACACACACATTATGTCAAATAATAATAATAATAATAATTTGTTACTTCAAAGCAATGTGACATATTACTGACCACACATCGCCATGGAAACACTAATACCTGTTGTTCTTTGCCTTACTGTTTTGTAGTTTGTTTATATTGTACACTTGTATTTATCCCGGTGTGTGTTTGTATTTGTGTGTGTTTGTATTTACTGCACTACTTGATCTCCAGATTGAAAAAGTAAGATGAAAGGGAGGAAACCCACACCAGCAGGAACGTGCACTGACTGAAGTTAATCTGTTTCTGAAGTGAAATGAAATGTTTGCTGTTCTAAACTGAGTCAGATCTCTTGAGCCTGCATGACGACTCTACCTGAGCACTGCGGAGCGGCTGCAGAACCTCTCTGATGCAGAGCTCCAGGTCTGTCAGATAATCCCCCTCCGTCCGAACCAGCTCTTCGATGACTTTTGACCTTTTCGCCATCTTCCTCTGGCGGATCTCCTCGGGGTCCAGTGAGGGGGACATGGGGGACAACAGGTCATGGGGAGACATTTTCTCTGAGGGTGTAAACAAGAGAATGTTTTTATGGAACAGCAACTGTGTTGTTCTAAACCATCTGAGATCTTGTGAACAAACTATCATAATCTTACAGAGGACTGAGAAACACATGGAGACAAGGCTTGGACAACACTCTGTAAACACTCTGTCCTTCTGGAGTCTTCTGTGCTGGAGACTGTCCAGCACAGAACTTGTCTGTCTATTCCACAGTCTGTCCCATCTCTGACAGCTGAGGAAAAACTTTCTGGATTTCTCCAGAATAATGGGGGAGAGGGAGGACCACCCTACACACCCAGAGAGAGGACAGTTCTACTGAGTGATGGGGGAGAGGGAGGACCACCCTACACACTCAGAGAGAGTGGACAGTTCTACTGAGTGATGGGGGAGAGGGAGGACAGTTCTACTGAGTGATGGGAGAGGGGGAGGACCGCCCTACACACCCAGAGAGAGAGAGGACAGTTCTACTGAGTGATGGGAGAGGGGGAGGACCGCCCTACACACCCAGAGAGAGAGTGAGGACCATTATTGTTTTTGATTTTAATCTTAAAGGTTTTAGGTCTTTTTAACTGTCCTCTCTCTCTCTTTGGGTGGGTAGGGTGGTCCTCCCTCATCATATTATCATTTAATATGTTTATATTAATGTAATTAGGGGTTTAATTGACAAGATTGTTTTAGATTAAAGGTAACGATCGATCCTTCCATGGTTCTCGATAACAGCGAGTTGTACGTGGTTACAACCCGACAGCAGTGGCCTAGTGTTTAGGGACGAGGCCCCAGGATCAGATTTGTTGGTTCAGATCCCAGACTAGTGGGTTGCCCTGAGGTACCTTTGAGCAAGATACCATCCCCATCACTGCTCCCTGGGTGCTTTAAATATCTGCCCCCTGCTGCACGTGTGGGGGGGTAAAATGCAGAGGTGTATTTGGGGCAGCAGTGGTCTAGTGTTTAGGGAGCTGGAATTATGTCTCACTGTGTGGGCTGTTTCACAATGACAAGAATAGTCACTTTCACTTTACTCTAGGTTATTTTTCAGGTGCCACCTTAAATGCCTGGTGCTGGGTGCCCCCTGTCATGGGCAGTTACATTCTGCTGCCTCTGCAGCATTTAAGGTGGAGTGGAGAGATTAAATAAGGAAAGTGAGTATGTGTGAAGCTGCCTGAAGCTGCAGCTTTGCATGAGGAGGGAACTATTACCTATTGCACTTCCCCATCACACACACACACACATACACACACGCACACACACACACACACACACACACACATACACACACGCACACACACACACACACACACTCACACATACACACACGCACACACACACACACACACACACATACACACACGCACACACACACACACACACTCACACGCACTCACACGCACACGCACGCACACACTCACGCACACACACACAATGGTTCAGCTTGTGAGAGTTTTCTGTAGCTGTCAGTTTGGGGAAGCGCTTAACCAAAATATCTTTACAGGAACTTAAACTCGTATCTCTGCCTGGAATTAAAGGGGAATTCCACCCATTTCCCTAAATTCCTGCATTATAAAAAATGAAGACGTAATTGGAGTGGTTCTGATTGGGTTCTGTGTGATTCGGACCATGTTCCCAGTGTTGTTGAACGGAACCAAACATCTGAATGTCCATGACATGAAATGTTGGTGAAGACGCTCTCTGATGCCTGAGACATTGTTTGGAGAAGATTTTGGACTAAACACACGGGACACACTCCTCTGTGGTTTATACAGTCATGTGAAAAAGTTAGGACACCCTAATGAAAGCCTGTGTCTTTGTAACATTCTTGGACATTATTGGATATTTAATCTCAATTTGAACAACACTGGGAGATTCAAATAAAATAACTAAACAAAACTGAAGAAAAGACTTTCACAACCTTCTGTAGAATATAATTGTAGCTCATCTGGTCACATGATCAGAACATCATTACTCAGCATTTTGAAGGAGGTTTGTCCTTTTAAACCTCAGACATTTAGTTTGGTGCTCCTGACTGTTGAGGTGACAGTGAACACCATGGTGAGATTAAACGAGCTTCTGAGACCTTCAGAAAGAAGATTGTAGCAGCTTATAAATCTGGTAAGGGATTTAAAAAGATCTCAGAAAAATTTACAATCAGTCGTTCCACCATCTGGAAAATATTCTATAAGTGGAGGACTTCCAAATCAACTGCCAACATGCCCAGGTCTGGATGTCCAAGCAAGTTCACCCCGAGAGCAGAGATGCTAAAAGAAGTCTCCAAAAACCCTAAAATGTCATCACGGGACCTCCAGCAGGCTCTTGGTACTGTTGATGTGAAAGTGTCTCTACAATCAGAAAGAGACTGAACTTTAACTTCATGGTTGGAGTGCAAGGAGGAACCTTCACTCTCTCAGAGAAACATCAAGACCGGACTGAAGTTTGCCAGAGAGAACGGAGACAAAGATCAGGACCTCTGGAATAATGTTCAATGTACAGATGAGTCTAAAACTGAATTATTTGGACACCAGAACAGAGGACATGTCTGGTGTAAACCAAATACAGCGTTCTAGAAAAAGAACCCCATACCAACTGTGAAGTATGGAGGTGGAAGTCACCAGCTCACCATCATAGAAGCCACCATGAATTCTTCTGTGTATCAGAGAGTGCAGGGTGGTCCTCCCTCTCCCCCATCACTCAGTAGAACTGTCCTCTCTCTCTCTGGGTGTGTAGAGTGATGGAGGTGGTGGTCTAGTGGTAGGATACTTGCCTGTGGACAATGGCCCGAAAAGGTCCCGGGTTCAAATCCCACCTCCAGCACTACCACCACTGGGTCCCTGAGCAAGACCCTGAACCCTGAGTGTCTCCAGGGGGGACTGTCCCTGTAATCAGGACATGGAAGACACTCTGGAGAAGAGCGTCTGATAAATGGCGTAAATGTAAATGTAAATGTAGGGCGGTCCTCCCTCTC
>CM029367.1:33023496-33078496 GCA_017165825.1 Hepsetus odoe
CTCTCTCTCTCCCTCTCTCTCTCCCTCCCTCTCTCCAGGGTAGAGGCGAGGTGCTGAGAGAGAGAGGGAGAGAGAGAGAGAGGGAGAGAGAGGGAGAGGGAGAGAGAGAGAGCTGATTTAATGAAAGTTCATGTTGTTTTTAGAAAACTGTAAACTGATGGAAAGTTTCATGTAAATGAATCTTGAACCCCTGAAAGCTTCAGTGCCACAACAAAGGGTTAGAAAGTGGGCGTGGCCTCTGAAGTAATTCCATTGTTGTTGTTTTTTCTGTAAATAAGCTTTTCTATTGTCAATATAAATGGAAGGCATGAAGGGCCGGACGTGTCCCAATCTGTCCCCTGAGCGCTGGGACGAGGCACTGATGCCTTTAATTGCTTTCAAAACAAGGAAGTACAAAAAAGGGGCTGACAAAAGGGCAAAACACGTTACCATGGAGACCGAGAGGATGATGAGGAGAAGCGGAGGAGGAGGAATAGAGGATGCAATCTCTCCGGCAAAAAACAACAACCTGTTATCGGGTGAGAGGAGGGTAATAACTGGTTCCACTGCTCAGTTACTCAAGTACCAGAACACACAGGGAACCACAACCGAACTCTGTGTTTAACACACACACACACCGTCCAGCAGAGGGCAGCACCCGGGGAGCAGTGATGGGGACGGTACCTTGATCACATGAACCTCAGGGCAAACTACTGGTCTGTGATTCAGATCTTCTGATCCTGGGGTCCTGAAACACTAGACCACCGCTGCTATTTTATGATTATAGATTTAATCTCAGGATCTTCTATATTTCTTCAATTCCACCTTAAATGTGTTGCATTCTGCCGCCTGAGAACCATCAATTAATTTTCCATTTAAGGTGGAATGAAAAATTGGAACGAGAAGCCAGTTTCGACTGTTTCCCTGTTGGATGGACTAAGAAACTGCTCAGAATGTTATTCTGGGCCAGAGTTCAGTACTGTCCCAGTTTCTGATCTGCATCCATGTTGGTGTTTATGGATCAGCCAATAAACAGCCTGCATGCTGGTGTGTGTGCGTGTGTGTGTGTGTGAAGGCAAACAAAGGCTTAGCACACACACGCTGGTGTGTAAACAGCAGTAAGTCTAGAAACAAACCCTGAACGTGACAGAGGTGACACTGCCCCATTACAGAACCGTCCTGAGGAGACCAGAACCGTTTTGAAGGGCAGCTCCACCAACTCTCCAAATCTTTGATCCAGAAAGGGTCTGCTGTAAAGTTTCTGATGTCTGAGACGTTTGGAGAAGATTCTGGACGGAACGCACTCTCTGTACGGGACACCCTCCTCTGTACGGGACACCCTCCTCTGTACGGGACACCCTCCTCTGTGGTTGAGAGACGTCCTGTGGTGGTTTATAGATGAAGGAAACACACTGAAAGAGGGAAACTCCACTGATCTCTCACTAATTCTACACAACCAGGAGCTTCAGAGTGAATTTAGTGTAGAATTCACAAAGTCACAACCGTCCCCGGTGTGTGTGAATGGACCCGGACGTCTGAACGTCCCTCACAGACATGAGCTGGTGGTGGAGACGCTGTCTGGTGTCTGAACGTCCCTCACAGACATGAGCTGGTGGTGGAGACGCTGTCTGGTGTCTGAGACGTTTTAGTCTGGAGAAGATTCTGGACTAAAACTGAACCCGTTCATGGTGGAGGGACACACAGAACAGATTTAAGACTATTTCACCATCATCTCCATAAGAAACATAAAATGGACAGATTTGGGACGTCCAGTCACCACCACTGGAGGGAAATCTGAACTGTTTCACCCCAGATACACACTGCACTTTGGGAGAATTTTGTAAGAGGGGTGGAATTCTCCTAAACCTCTGAAGCAAACTGAAGCAAAAACACTGCTGCAGTAAAAACAGAGGCAGCTCAGACTCCAGGCTGGAGGGGATTTAAAGGTGTCGAATGGTGAACCTGAAGGGAACCTTGGCTGGTCTTTGATCAGAGCCTAAAGCAGAGGGTCGGTGTAACCCTCCAGGACAACTTTCATTAGTGATTACATCATCAGGTTACAAAAGTAACTCTAACAAGGCAAGACCAAAATATGAATTAGATCACTTTGAATTACAATAATTACACTTAAAAAAAAACAGCAATTCATTCAATATCGAGAAGCAGACTCCCTCTCAGCGTTAAAGCCAACGTTCACCAGCAGGCAGTACCTCCACTCACCAGCGGGGGGCAGAGCAGCACAACACATGGACCAGACACGCCCTCGTGCGCTGGGATTGGCTGATAGGGCCCATGTTCCTGAATAGACTCCACCTCCTTCAGAAGTGTATTGAGTCGGTATATATTATATATTATATACATAATACAACTTTATGTTCTATTCTTTTATATGAAATTAATTACAACACTTGTATGGTGATGAGTGTTATTAATATGTTATTATTGTTATTTTTATTATTCATAATAAATAATAAACAGCGACCCTGTCCCAGATAAACGGCTTGGAAAACACACAACAACAACAACAACAATAATAATGAAAGTTCTTTGGCCACGCCCTCCGGAGGCAGATTCTGCTTTTCTAGCCAATCGTAAAGAAGGAGGGCGGGGTTGGTCCTGAATACAGGTCCAAGATTTGTATGACCGGAAGGTGTCGCTGCAGAACAGGAAGCGGCGATGCGCGCGCTGTTCCGCTGCTCCGCGCGCCTGCGAGCTGTGGTTCAGAGTACCGGCGGTTCCGGTTCGGTCTGCGGGTTCAGGGGGCTCGGCGGGATGTCGGGTTACCGGACGGAGGAGCGGGGCCGGCCGGGCGCTGCGGATTACAGGATCTACTTCCGTGAGTCCGGCAGATAAACACAACTCCCGCCGGCTCGGCTCGGCTCGGCTCGGCTCGGCTCGGCTCGGCCCGGCTCGGCTCGGCTCGGCTCGGCTCGGCCCGACCTGACACAGCGCCGCCTGTCCGCGGGCTCCCTCCCGGGCCTCTCACCGCGCTCCGGTCCACCTTAAATATTTCAGCCGCTACTTAGTCTTGTTCTCCTGCTGTTCGGGTCCAGTGTTCCGTTCCACCTTAAACCGGGTCACCGGCCGTTGTTGGAGTCGTTCTCCGACCTTCTGGCGCCGGAATGTTCCTCACTTCTCCTCTGCGCCTCCCCGCCCCTCAGAACGCGCTCCGGTTCCGCGGACCACCTTAAATCCCAGCATCCCCATTGGCTCATCCGCGCTGGCTGTGAAGCGCGTGTGTGAGTTGTGGAGCATTTAAGGTGGAACGGAGAGTTAAAGGGAGAAAATAACCCCAGGCTCTGCCGCCCCAGAGCCTTGTACTTGGGTCCACCTTAAATCCCAGCAGTTACTCCCATATTTAAAGGCAGGGTTCTAGAACATTTAAACAGGGTTCTACAGAGAGGTTATAAAGGAATACTGTTCTAGATAAAGGTGCTGAGTTTGGGTCGCTCAGTCTTTCAGAATCAAAAACTTTAATGATTTTGAAGAAAAGTGTTTAAAAGTTTCTCATATTAATAATAATAATAATAACGATAATAATAATAATAATAATAATAACAACAACAATAATAATAACGATAATAATAATAATAATTATTATATTATGTCATATTGGGGCAGCGCTGGTCTAGGGGTTAGTGATCGGGGGTTTGAACCCCTCTCCAGTAGGTTGCCCTGAGGTACCCTTGAGCAAGGTGCCGTCCCCATCACTGCTCCCCGGGAGCTGCCCACTGCTGCACCGTGTGTGTGTGGGTTAAATGCAGAGGTCCAATTTCGTTGTGGTTCACTGTGTGCTGTGCTGTGACCTCGCAATGACAAGGGTTGTCACTTTCACTTTCATATTATTAATAGTAATAATATAGATATCCTTGACCACGCCCCGTTGAGCCCGTTACCCGTGGTTCTAGCCAATCGTATTGAAAGGGGCGGATTTTGGAAGAAAAAACTGCAGAAAGTGTTTTATTAACACCGAACGCAAGTCCCGCCGAACCCCGGTCCCAGTGGACGGTCCGATTCAGTCTGACAACATGGACATCAGGACAAAAAGTCCCGCTTGGGACGTCCGTGTGGACAAGACCTAAAATGTCTGCCTCCTTCTCTTCCAGAAACGTCCAGTGGGAAATACATCTCTCCGTTCCATGACATCCCCCTCTACGCCACCGAGGGACAGGTGTGTTCAGAGCGTCTCTTCTCACCTGGACTGTCCCGAACAGCGATGTCGATGTCCTGTTTACCCCCAAAACTGTGTTCTTGTCTCGTTCCAGGACAACGACGTTCCAGCGAAGAAGCAGAAGAGGAACAACAGTGAGGTAAACTTTCAGAACCCTAGGGTTAGAGAACTTTCAAAAACTTTCAGAACCCCTTTGATCTCCGTTAAAAACGCGTGTAAAACACGTCTTCTGTATCAGCTCAGTTACTCGTCCTGTTATTCAGGAATATCCAGTTAAACGGAACGATTAGTGATTATTTTTAAACAAATCAAGCGGGTCTTTGTAAAGTTGCGTTTAGCAGTTGGTCGGCTCTCCACAAGGGGGAGCCGTTGGTTTTATGAGCGTCACTGAAAGGGAGGAAACCCACGCTCGCTAATATAAACATTATCAATCATTTCTAATTGCTGTCATTGCTTGTTTTAATCATTTAATGATTATTTGATCATTTCATTCAATGATTTCAAATTCAACAATCGTAACAATGTAAGTGATTTAAAAGGAGGTTCTGCAGGTTCTCTTTGGGCTCGATGGGGTTTTTACCCCCACCTGGAAAGAAGAACCTCACAGCAGAAGAAATGAGGGAGACGTTCTGCAGATATTTTTGAAGGAATATTTGAAATGTTTGTGTTTGTTGATTCTGCAGCTTCTCTTTAACATGGTGGTGGAAGTTCCTCGCTGGACAAACGCCAAGATGGAGGTAAGCGGTGCCTTAATGTTACTCATATGTATTTATTTATATGTTCTTTAATAAACTTTAGTTGAATCTAAGTTGATATAATATCATCGACACATGCTGTGCACCTTTAAGGTGCCTGAGAAGAGTCGATTTAAGCCTCTAATCTGTGCAGCGAGCGTTTATTTACTCAGAGAAGAAGGAATTCAGTAAACACAAACATAAAGCTACGGATCAGTGCAGGAAGTTCTCAGTGAATCCCAGTTTAATCTGTGACGAATTATTCTTTTAATAATCAATCAGTCAATCAATCAAACAGTTTTTTTTCAAGGAATCAATCTGTTGAGTGATTTTTAACAGGCTCCACATTTGATTAAGATCAAACATAACAAAATTAAAATAATTGTTTAATACAAATGAAAAAAACAATTCTAAACAGACACGATTCAGATCATCCTGATATTTAGGGATTTTTTTAAAGTGACATGAATTCAGAAGCTTCTCTATGACGTCTAAACCTAAACTTAAAACGTGTGAAAGATTCAGTAGGTCAGTTTTGTGTTTCTACATGGTTTTATTTGTACATGAAATAATTGTTTGAACTGACTGTATACTTTAGAAGAATATTTGATCAGAAGTCACTGGATGAAGCTGAGTTTGAAGGAAGTGTCTGAGATGTGTTTTGGATCCAAATTGATCTTTTTAGATTCGAACTGGAGCCAGAAGGTTAAGATGCTCTTCTGAATCCTCAAAACTAAAACTCCAGACGAACAGACTGACCTGGGGTCAGACGGGGCGGCTGACCTGGGGTCAGACGAGGCGGCTGACCTGGGGTCAGACGGGGCCGCTGTTCAGGCTGACCTGGGGTCAGACGGGGCCGCTGTTCAGGCTGATTCTAGATCAGCTCCTGAAAACGCACCCTGTTGTGTATAAAGGCTGGAGTTTAGTCCATGTTTGTAGAGGCAGTAAGCCCTACTATGTCCTAAATCACACCCACAAGCCTGATCCACCTTCATGAAGATCTGGAGGACAGTTGAGAGATGTTTTGTGTCTGAAAAGATTTGCCGAATATTGACTTCTGGTGTTACGTTATTCTGGTGAAACTAAACTAAAGAAGTTAAACTTGGATCCAAACCTGATCTGGGGTCAGTGGAGAACTGTGGACATTAGATTGGTCAGCCTTCCTTTAAGATGTCGATGAAAATCAATACATTGATGATGGGGGTGATGTTCATCTAGTGGTAAGACACTCTTATGAACCAAGAGGTCTCGGGTTCAAATCCCACCTCCACCTCCAGCAGCGTGTGGAGATGGTTTGGGTCGTGTTTCAGATGTTCTGTGATTGCAGATCGCCACAAAGGAAGCGCTGAACCCCATCAAACAGGACGTGAAGAAGGGGAAGCTTCGCTACGTGGCAAACGTCTTCCCACATAAAGGCTACATCTGGAACTACGGCGCTCTGCCGCAGGTGAGTCCTGAATCGTCTTCAGCGCCGAGCGAACCGTCGTCTGTTCATCCGCGTGATAAACCTTTCCTGCTTTTCCACACGTTCATCAAAAAGCTAAGGAGAGTTACTTTTCCTCCTGCTCTCTTCCACAGACCTGGGAGGATCCCAGTCATACGGACAAAGACACCAGCTGCTGTGGAGACAACGATCCCTTAGATGTTTGTGACATTGGCTCCAAGGTGGGACGGATTCATTGAATCCAACTTTTGGCTCCAGTAAAAAGATTGTTTATCGTCCCGGCCTGAACACTTTGAACTGGTTTTGTTGGGAATTGTGTCGGTGTTTGGAACTTTTAGAAAATATTCTGTAAAACTTTGATGTTTGACGTCAGAAACTTCAGTCACAACATTTTGGCACAATATCCAAACCCCTGGAGAAACAATCAACATCAGACAACATTGTGGGATTAAACGAATCGGACGGTTCGTCTTCGGGTTTTGTGTTTCGGTGTTTTTCTCCGTGGTGCTCGGTGCCTGTTGGGTCAGAGTGTATTATTCACAGCAAAAACGATCTGAAGAAATCAAAAGACACAAAACATGAAGTGAATACGTTACATTGTTACATTGTCTTTAAAGGTCATTGAGTTTATAGCCATTGCTTTTTGGTAAGATACATTTTAGAACTACAGTTTATTATTATTATTATTATTATTATTATTATTATTGTTGTTACAAAACAATATTACAATTTTAGCATTAGTAGCTATTATTAATAATAATAATAATAATAATAATAATAAATACCACAAATGCAAAAATATAAATTTGAGCTGCTATTATTTTTATATAATATGCTAAATAATATAATTTTATACTGCTACAATAATAATAGTAAGAATAAAAATATTATTAGTATTATTATTGTTGTTGTTGTTATTTATGTTAATAATAAGTACTAGAGTAAATAGCTCTTGGTGTGTGTGTGTGTGTGAACAGGTGTGCTCTGCCGGACAGGTGATCCAGGTGAAGGTTCTGGGTGTCCTGGCTCTGATTGATGAAGGAGAGACTGACTGGAAGGTCATTGTGATTAACGCTGATGATCCTGACGCCTCCAGACTGAACAGTGAGTCCAGAGACGGAGTGGAGACGCTGGAATAATCAGACTGTGGGTTCAGTGGATTATTTATCTTCAGTGTGTCAGGTTCCTCCTTCATCTGTGTCCCTCATTCATGAAGTTCAGTAAAGTGATGGAGATGAAGACCAGAACATCACAGGTCTGGTTCCTGAAGGTTCTGAATAATCAGATTAATGATCAGATAAAGGAGAGTGTGGCTTACACATCCATCCATCCATCCATTGAACACTATGAGAGCAGGACGTCCCTCTACCGTCAAGAAAATCTGTGCTAAGAACCTCAAACACCTTCAACACTCCAGCACCCCCAACTCACTCTCACTCTCCACCTCACCTGAGTGTGGCTGAAGTCTGAGATTTCATGATGATGGTTCCCTGGAGGATCAGATCATATCAGAGTTTTTGTGTCCCTGTCCAGACGTCCAGTACTGTCCATGGCTTCAGGCTGTGTTTGTCCTCTTGCAGGTATCGAGGATGTCCGTGTGAACCGACCGGGTCACCTGGAGGCCACAGTGGACTGGTTTCGAAAATATAAAATACCAGATGGCAAACCAGAGAACCAGTTCGCCTTCAACGGGCAGTTTAAGGACAAGGTATGGACAACGGGGTGTAAATAGGCAGGACAGTCCTCCCTCTCCCCCATCACTCAGTAGAACTGTCCTCTCTCTCTCTGGGGGTGTAGGGTGGTCCTCCCTCTCCCCATCACTCAGTAGAACTGTCCTCTCTCTCTCTGGGGGTGTAGGGTGGTCCTCCCTCTCCCCCATCACTCAGTAGAACTGTCCTCTCTCTGGGTGTGTAGGGTGGTTGAAACGTTGTGTTAGAATGATTTTATAAACTTTTCTGCAAAACATGTTGTTTTTAAAACTTATTTTATTTATATATAATACATTATACATTTTAGACTGATTAAAGTTAAATGTAAATTTAGATAAGTTTCAGCCTCAGTGTTTCAAGTTCCTTGTTCACCGTGTGTGTGCGCGTGTGTGTGTGCGTGTGCGCGCGTGTGTGCGTGTGTGTGCGTGTGCGTGCGTGTGCGTGTGCGTGTGCGTGCGCGTGCGCGTGCGCGTGTGCGTGTGCGTGTGTGTGTGTGTGTGTGTTACAGGATTTTGCCATAGAAGTGATCAAGTCGACTCATCACTTCTGGAAAGCTCTGGTGAAGAAACAGACGAAGTGTGGAGATCTAATCTGGTGATTAATCTTTAATGTTTAAACACAAACAGCAGGGTTTCATCCAGAACCACCACCGACCAATCAGCACAGGGGTGTTGGGGTAGATGTAGCCAAACGAACTCTCCTATTGGTCAGTCCTTCAGCATCAGAAATCCTCTCATAAGAAGAGGAATCCATCATGTCCTCCAGCTTAACGATGGAACATCACGCTCGTCCTTTTGGAGGTTCTAGATACATCACTGAATGAATTTACGCAGAGGGTTTGTGTTCTCGTCTCTTCACTGAAGGAGTCAGTCTAGAGTTCCAAAAGTATTAGGACAGCGAGGCCCGTTCTCTTACGCTGAAGATATTTGGGTTCAAGATGAAAAGATCAGAAATCAGATCAGATTCTCAGCTTTGATTTCCTGCGATTTCAGTCCAAATGTGTTAAATCACACACGCCTTACGCATCTGACCAACCAGGTTTAAAGTGAGCAGAAGTATTGGGACACGAGAGGCCGACAGGTGTGTCCCGCTGGACTGATGGTTTAAACCGCACACGGCGCCCGAGCTTCACAGTGAAACTATTTGTTTTGAAAAATGGAAAACCGACCATTTTATGACCATTTTTGATCTTCATGAGCTGACCTGAAGGTCTCGGTTACAGTGCACTTTCAGTGTATTATTATATAATATTATTATTATTATTATTATTAACAATAACTTATTATTATATACTATTACATATATTATACATTGTTGTTATATTATATGTCATATGATATAATTTATGATATAATAATATATCACATTATATTATATCATTTTTATACTATATTTGTTTATCACTTTTTTTTTTGTAAATTTGTTTTTTATGTTTTCTTTCTAAGAGAAGAGAATGACTAGAATTACGGGTTGATGGTATAGTATAGTATGATTCCCTCTAAAGGTTCTCCACTCTCTTACATCTCATGTGCACAAGGATTCTTTAAAGAACCAGCATTGGCAGGTTCTGTAGGGAAGCAGGACTGGTGCTGTCCAGGAGGTCTAAAGAAGGGAGTGTAGATTCTGAAGGTTGTTTGTGTCCTGCAGTCAGAACTCCTCGGTGTGTGAAAGCCCGTTTCGGTGCAGCGATGAGGAAGCAGCCGCGATCGTCGAGGCGGTAAGTCTGAGTCCGGACTCGACCCGACACCAGAATCTCCAGAGTGTTCTCTAAAAATCTACACTTTAGAATCTCACTCGCCCACAGTTTTTATAGATCTTCAAGATCTTCACGCTTGTGTCCGAGAGGTGAGACGGGGACCAACAGGAAACGGGTCTTTCTCTGGGGACAGTGGTGTCCTGGTGTTTGGGGACTAGTCCTCATGATCAGTAGGTTCCGTTGAGGTTCCCTGTGTTTTCACAATGACAACCACTACATTTCCTTCCAGAAATGAACAACATAAAGGAAAGAAAGATTTAAAAATATTAACGTCCAGGTTTAACATCCCTCATCCCTGCGCTCCCATTGGCTGTCTGTCACGACTGGGTCAGTGCTTTGAAGTGAAAGTGACTATCTGTCATTGTGAACCCAGTGAACTACAACCAGACACGTCCTCTGTATTTAACACGCACACACCGTTCAGCAGGGGGCAGACATATCCAGCACCCAGGGAGCAGTGATGGGGACGATACCTTGATCAATGGAACTTTTGGGCATTCGAACCCATGACCTCCTGATCCTGGGGCCTCTTCCCTAAGCACTAGGACACCGCTGTCCCTGGACGCTGTCGGGTCCAGATATTGAACCTGTTGGATGTGTGCTGAGCGTCTGAGATTGGGATCATCAGTTCACACCTCGAGATCCGATCTGGAGCCCAGACGACAGCCGTCTGACGTTTTCCATCGATTCCTAAAAACTGGGCAGACGGAGCCGCTGAAGTCACGTAGGATGATCTTAAACAGCACCGCCGTCTCGACACCCAGTTCAGAGAAATACTCCGGACCGCTGGTTATAGTTCTGTCCCCAGTCCTTCTGAAAACGCTGAGTTTGAACGTTGAGCACCAGAACGTCCCTTGTGTGTTCAGCTGTGCCTATGGGACGTCCACGTGGACATAAGAGAAAACAGCTGGACTTAATGAGGAGGTGCAGGAGACAAAAAAATCACTTAAAATTCTCCACAATTACACCAGCCACTAGGGATGCAAAAGCCATGGCTTTCTTCATGCTGGTTCCAGTACCGGATAAATAGGGAGGGTTGCGTCAGGAAGGGCATCCGGTGTAAAACATAATGTGGACGACGAAACAGACATTCGGTTCGAGGCCCGGGTTGACAACGACCGCCACCAGCGCTGTTCGTCTGCACCCGTTTAGAAGAGTCTTCGCCGATTTGATCATTTGAGTTCGTTTCAGCACAGCTTGATCTGCGGCCAGTAGGGGGCGCACAGATTTCACAGATTTCAGTCTTTTAAAGACTTTACTAAACGTCTTTATTTCTCGCTTCACAGACGTCATGTGTCAGAGTGCTGAACAACAGAATGGCCTTCATTCAGATAGAAGGCGAAGAAACTGGCAACGTGCATGTGTTGCGTCCAAGACGGGACATGTTTGAGGACGAGGGGAGCTAAAAAAATCTAAAAATAGAAAGATATTAAGATTATAACCGTGAACGACTGAAAAGGAAACCATTAATTTCTATATCAATAAAATAATAAAAAATAAGTGAAAGACTACGAAGCGTGTTGCTGGGAGAACAGTTAAGTGACTGCTGGGTTGAGAAGGTCCTCAAAGCTCATCACTGACGGAGGACCAGACGTGATTCTGATCAGACTCCGATCAGTGAACGTGAATCTCTTCTTCATAAAAGCACGAGACGTTCTGTTTTTAATTTTGATCCTGAGCTTCCTGATTGAACAAGGAGAGGAAACGCCTGGACTCCTTCAGTCTCCCAGTTCTGACTCTTCAGTCCGAGATCTGCACTGTGATCCTTCAGGGTTCTCCTGCTGTGGTCACCAGGGGAAAGTTTCCAGACCCTAAAAATGAGATTTGAGTCCGAGTGATAAAAGCTCCGTCTGTAGATCAAGGAGAAATGAAACCAAAGGGTAAAAGTGGAAAACTTTAAAGGGTGTGTAAACTTTCTCCATCTTTTGTCTGGTCACAGGCGCCTGAGCGAGGAGAGGCTCAGTCACTTCCTGCAGAAGGTAAAAATAGATTTTTCCTTAAAATCATTTCTCACTTTGAAGATTGAACGCTGAAGCTGGAATAAACGGTTTTTCTTTCTCAGTGGATAAATGGCATTTCCTGTGACGGTGACGAGAAGAGGAGAAGTTGAAGGTTGGACCACACATCTCCTGACCTTCAGCGAAAGCCCTTGAGACTCTGAGCAGGTCCGAGGTGAAGTGCTCTACGTTCTCCAAACACTTCACCACGCGGTTCTCTTCCGTTTAAAATGGGAACGTTTCAGTTTAGAGGGCTGGGATTCTTTTTGTTCTGTTTTTTCTCCCAACATTTCAACAGTTCCTGCTCCTGATGACGTTTCTGCTAAAACACACTCCTGCCCTGCGTTTATTGAACACTTTTTTTCGCCACCAAGTGCTTTTTAATTTCGTCAAAAACGTTTGATTTCCAGAGGAAGTGGCGAAGAAATCGACCTTTATTTTGGCCAATAAAAAGGAAGTCTGTCCAACCTGCTCGTATGGAAGTTCTTTCAGAAAGAGACGTGACGATGGAATGCTTGAAATAAATATAAATTTTATTAAAAACACCCACATCTCGGCAATATCAGGAATGATATAATAAACAGCTTTCAAATAAACTGCATTCAGTACTTCAGTACATTACAATACTTACAGTATTTATATCCGTCCACCATTTCATTTCTGAGCAAACTCTGAAGAGGAGAAAAGAAAAGAAAAAGCAGGACAGGCGGAAAGAAAAGCATTTGAACCCTTTAGTGTCTCCAACCAGCAGGAGCGCCGGCCAGGCCGCCGACCCCGTCCCTCAGAAAGTCATTCAAGTAAAGTTGACTCCACTCAAACGCTCTGAAGCATCTTCAAGTATGGCTTTGCTTTTCTCGCCCGCTGCGTCCCAGTCGTCCTCCTTCGCGCCTCTTTTCCACAACCTGCTACTCAAGCTGGGTTCTGTACACCGAAATTCAACATTTACAAAAACCCCGTCCCCCCGCAGAACCACTGCGCTGGACAGACTCCTGAACTCGGCGTCGTCCACCAGGGCTGAACTTTTTAATCACACTTGAAAGATGGGATTTCTGACCTGTTTAATGGGACCCCAGTCTTCAGCTGTCTCCTCACAGTGAGAAGGTTGTGGGTTCTATTCCCAGTCTTTCTGTGTGCATGTTCTCCATGCGTCTGTGTGAGGTTCCTTCAGGAGAACCAGGTTCCTCCCACAGCCAGGAGATGATAGTGAGAGTGTGTGTGTGTGTGTGTGTGTGTTTGTGTCCCATCTTCCTCTTTAGGATGAAGAATGGACTGATAGATGGTCCACTTCAACTGTTTCTCAGTCTGATCATGAAATTTAATCCTGCTGAGGTAAGTACTGAAGCCAAGTTTGGGGGGAAAAAATGACTTTTTGCCTAAAAAATGGTGTTTAAACCATAAAATATAAACTTTTTTCTTATCAAACTGTTCAGCCCTAGTATTTCCGCTACCGTTCAGCAAAGAGGAGCTTTCATGAAACCTGATTTGCACAAAATAAGGGGTGAAGTTTGAAGGGAAAGAGCTTTGATGGTGGGAAAGAGGCCACAATTAACAAACTACACACCAAAACCGTGTGACGTTACAGCGTTAAAATGAACATCCATGGATTCGAAAGTCTGGCGATACAAACACGTGGTATTTACAACATTTATTCCTCGACACATTTACAGTAAGCTTTATCCATTTTTTAAATAAATGTAAATCATTGCTTTTTGCATGAAAAAGAAATGAAGTGCTCTCAGGAAAGAAAGAAACTGGATAAAATGAGGGCGAGTCGTCTGGTTTCTCGACACCAGCGCTCCGTAAGCGTCCCAAGTGGAAAGGGTGAAAAGGAAGAGACGCAGTGGTTAGAAAGAAAACGTCCGTAGTTTCGTCCGTCCTGGTGTGGATTTGTAATTAAGCGAATGCCTCGCAGTGTGTTTGTTAAAGCCTTCCCTTCCCTTTAACTCAGTGCATATTTATTAACGTACGTCTAAAAAAAGTTTACCAACGAGCCGCTAAAACAAGTACAAAAGGATTTTCATTTTATTTTTACAAAGTTAGTTTGTGTTCGTAGTATGTACAAGTAAATCAGAGGGATTCGAGATGCGAAAATCGATCCCTGAACGAGAAGAGACGACGCAAATATCCCTGATTCTGCCGTTAGATCGAAGCTCCGAGTTCAAGTAATACTTTCTAGCGGACGAGTGAAGAAAGTAAGCAATGAACTAAGCGCCGCGGCGGTTCCGTCAACCTTCGCCGAAAGTGTCCGGATACAGAAAAACAGACGAGACACCTTAGTTTAATCCTATTGCCGGAAAACGTTCTGAGGTATATAATGACAAGTAGGTTCTGTACATCATTCGTCAGCCTCCTCCCGAGAGATTCTCACATTATATGTTCCGAGCAGGTCGAGTAGCACCGTTTATTCTAAATAAAATCAGTTCAACCCCAAACGAGAACCGCTCTCCTTTACAGCACGAAAAATCGGGAGCAGTTTCAGAAAAAGAGAGCAATTAATTTACTGTACAAATCTCACCGCTGTATCATACATCTAGATTACAATTACCGAAGCAACCCCGTCCCGCCCACAGCAAACCAGCTGCCTTAGAAACCGTAGCCGTCCAACAAGCCTACCCTGTGACGCGTCCTGTAAGATGGACGCGACAAGGACATGGTTTTTACCGCCGCGAGCCCCAGACGCCGGCGGCCGTCAAAGCAGAGCGGAAACAGCACCGATGGGTCGCTTCCCCAGGACTGTGCTTCGTCTCAGAAATATTATGGCGGTCAAGTGGTGGGACACTCGTGGACCAAGAGGTCGCAGGCTCACCTCCAGCACCACCACCACTGGTTCCTGAGCAAAGACCCTTAAACCAGAGTTGCTCCAGGGAGAGACCGTCCCTGTAATCAGGAACCGGAAGTCGCTCTGGATAAGAGCGTCTGCTTAACGCCGAAAATGATCGTTTTTAAAAAATGCACCTGGAGAATGGCTCAATATACAGTAAATATAAAGAACTGTGGAACTGAAAGCACCATGAAAAATCTGTTCCTGTAAAAATATCCTCTGCACGATTCATTTTACAACCGTCATTGTTGCAAGAAAACCAAAATAAATGCACAATTTTTCTTTTCTTTTTGCTAAGTGGCATCGTAAAGAGTGAACAGAGGTTAACGTTCCTCAACTTAATGGTCGAAAGTGCCTTTAAGAACACTAATCCGCTTCTTTCAGGTCCTTAATTGCTACTAATTGAATAATTCATAAAAATAATTGCTTGTTTTTCATGAGGCAAAGCACTACAACCTTTCATTTTTTCATGAAGGCAAAATAAAAGCGTGCGTTCAAGACACTCTTCACTTAGCACCGTGGAAGTGATTCGCCACAAAGTCAGTGTTATTTTAGCACAGGATTATGCCTCGAGGGTGCGGTGGATTCTGTTTCACTGTAAAAATTAAAGCCCCGAAGATGAAACTCTGTTTCCAGTAATAAAAGTCCAGATGATTTTGAAGCACCAGAGAAGAACAGTGTGTTAAAAGAACGGTACAATAAATAAATACTTTTAAGGGTCAATCAGTAAAGCTTGATTTCGCAAGAGCTGATAGACCTGATGTGTAACCTCTCACCGATCCGTCGTCCATCCCGCCGTCGCCTCTCACCTCACAGAAACTGAAGCTGAAAGGTTTCTGGGTCAAATACAGCTACTGGCACTGAGGTCAGTGACATGATACTGTAGCACCATTTCACTTGGCTGGAACGACTTTTTTTGTCCCTCCAAGTGAGGATGATGTAAACCGAAAGTCGGTCCCTACAGGAAGCAGTTGTAAGGCCCCGTGACCTTGGTGAAGGCATAGGGAGCTGAGCTGACATAGGTGTTGGTGATGCAGGACTGCGATTTTTCACTGAGCATCTGGATGAAACGCTTATAAGGTGGCTCTGACATCTCCGAAGGTTCTGGATGTTCCCTCTTTGCCTTCTTGCCGCCGCTCTTGCTGGGTGTGCTGTCGTTGCCATGCTTCTCGGCGTCCTCCTCCTTCTCCCGCGCCTTCTCTGCCATCTTGGCCTCCCAAAGCGATAGCCCATGCTTGGCTTCGATCATGTTCTTGTGCTGGTAGAAGACCAGGGAGATGCGGGTCGGGTGCTGGCGGTCGGGTTTCTTGAGCGGCGTGGTGGCGTGCAGTTCGCGTTTGGCGCACTCGATGAGGATTGAGCCATGGCTGGGTGCCACTGCAACCCCACCGATCTCTGGATCCAGGAAATTGTGTTCGTTGTCTGACCACACATCCTCCTCTTTGGGATTTGGTACTGGGACTCCTGGCTCCTGTTTGATCATAGAGGGATGGAGATGTCCGTTGGGCAGACCCATGCCGGGAGGTTGGCCGGGGCTCAGGAATTCATTGCTCAAGTTGGGAAGCACCTGAGGGATCCCGTTTGCTCTGTGCAAGCTCATCTCGGGCTTGTTTTGTATACTTAAGGGATCCAGATTCGGAGGAAACATCTGAGGGTTCTGGGCCAGGTAGGGATTGGGGTATCTACCAAACTGGTTGCATTTGTTTGCAGCTGCATAGTCCAGGCTTGGATGGGCTGAGGAAGGTCTGGAGATGGCATCCAAAAACTGTGGATCAGGTCCCCCGTTAGGACTGTAGCCAGGATAGTGCCCCATGGGATGCATGCTAGGTCTCATGTTGCCATAACCATTGACGGGTAAGCTTGGCTCCCCATAGCGTGGCGGGTAGTCAACACCATAACGCTGGTGTGGCCCAAACTGTTTTTCAGGGTACATAGATGGCCTCGGTTGTCTGTAGACATCTAGGTGCTTTGGATTGGAGTAATAAGGGTGGTGGTTGTCCACTGGCATACCCCCATTGCACTGGTAACCAGGGTACAGGTTGTTAGGTGCCAGAGATCCAGGGTAAGAGCTTGCTGGATTTGACCCGTTCATGTAAGAACTGGGGAGGGGTAAAGGGGAGTGGTAAGAGCTTGCTGAGCCGGGTGGCTGAACGAAAATGTTGGTTGGATTGGAAGTGCTAGCGAATGATCCTGGAGCGTTGGGGAACCTTGGGTAGTTAGCAGAAGATGGAGGGCTGGTGAAGGCTAGAGGAGCACTAGGCTGCTGGTGATGATTATGTGCAGGCTGAAACGGTGCACCCTTGATACCTGGATCTGCACCTGTAGAAATCAGGATTACGTAAGAGTTCCAGTCCTGTATTGTTCAAAATAACTGATGAAACCTGTAAGTTGCTGTTAATTAAGTTAATTTAAATGTGTAATTAAGACATTTTTATGTGTTTCAAAAACATTTAGCAAAAAGCAAGGTCTGGATTGTACCTGGTGCAGGTGTGTGCTGGCCCATGCTTTCATAAGAGCTTTGTTTTTGTAGCTTTGCCTGCTGAGCGCTGTCCATTTTAGTGTTGAGCATGTTGGCATGAGAGGGCTTGTTAGCTGCAGCCTTCTTGGCGTCCAGTTTCTTCTGCCGACAGGACTTGGCTGGCTCTGCAAGCATGCGCACCTGCCGACGGAAAGCGCTCAGCACCTGGATGGCACCAGTCCTCGTCTTTTCCAGCTGGGCTTCGGCACTGCCAAACTCGTCAGTGGATGCTGCCTTGTACAGCGGCAGCACGTGCAGTTGCTCATCTTCAGGAATCTTCCCGATCTCACGGTTGTCCTCTCGCGTTAGCGTGCAGACCTAGGTCACAAAAGACGGGGAGAAGAGACTGTGCGTTATCTTTCTGAATAACTTTCTATTCGTATCACTCCTTACTAGGGCTGCCGTGAAGTCAGAGAGAGAACCACAACCAAACACATCCTCTGTATTTAACACACACACACACACACACACACACACACCGTCCAGCAGGGGGCAGACATATCCAGCACCTGGGTAGCAGTGATGGGGACAGTATTTTTCTCAGGGGTGTTGGTGGTGTAGTGGTGGTACTTGTCTATGGACCTGTGGCTCAAGAGGTCCCAGGTTCAAATCCCACCTCTAGCACTACCACCACTGGGTCCCTGAGCAAGACCCTTAACCCTGAGTGTCTCCAGGGGGACTGTCCCTGTAATCAGGACATGGAAGACACTCTGGATAGGATGTAAATGGGTAACTCAGGGTGACCGACTGGTCTCGGATATGAACCCACAACCTTCTGATTCTGGGGTCTAGTCCCTAAACAGCGGTGGCCTAGCGGTGGCCTAGTGGTTAGGGCGTTAGCTGCATGATCGGAGGATCGGGGGTTCAAACCCCTTTCCAATAGGTTGCCCTGAGGTACCCTTGAGCAAGGTACCGTCCCCATCACCTGCTCCACGGGCGCTTTCAATAGCTGCCCACTGCTGCACGGGTTTGAGTGTGCATGGGTTAAATGCAGAGGTCCAATTTCGTTGTGGTTCATGTGTGCTGTGCCGTGACCTCGCAATGACAAGGGTTGTCACAAAAAAAAAAAATCACTAAAAACACTTAGACACCACTGCCTCAGTACTTAGACTTTGTGGGTGATTAAAGATGTTTTTATTGTCCACATTAGAGATCAACTGGGGGTGATTTTTGTGAGATTTTAGAAGGTTGCGTGATGTACACTAAGCATAGTCTGCCTGACTTACCACAGTGCTGCCTCCTGGCATATTATGAAGATCTCTGTGGGCGTGGGCACAAAAATCAAGACAGGCTGTGACTCCAGAGAAAGGACGACCTTCTTTCAGGCCCAAGCGGCAGTCTGTAGCTCTGTGTTCATACTCCACCTAAGATATATAAGAATGGCTCTGTTGAAAATACCTCTTTATATATACCTGTAAGTGGCCACACCTACATAATACTTTCAGTTTGGTTTGCAAGCTTTCTATTTTAGCATCTTCAAGCAAATTCTGATTCAGAGCCAGCTCGCTGCTTCTCTCAACCAGGTTATCAACACAAGACTCCTTGGCTCAGGTATGTTGAACATTAGGAACTGTAATAAACTTTGGGGTCCTTGAAGAACGGGTTGGGAACTTGGGAAGCAGCCTCACAACCTCATAACATGATCTTGATGTTATAACTCGTGTACCTGGTTTCCATAAGCATCAGGTGCAAATTTCTTATAAACTGGAGCCATTAGAGTCGCAAGGCCCTGAAGACTTCCCTCAAGCTTCTCCTCCTGTGGAACAATCAGAACAACTCTCATTAGCCAGGACATGAAGTGACATTCTGTATGGACATGGGACAAGTCTATTTTGAAGTCTTTTCTTACCTCTTTGGGATCATCACCAAGCAGTTTGAACTTTCTTGGGACTTTACTCCTTGCGAACTTGCAGCCATTATAGTACATACTCCAGGAACAGCCAAAGGAGAAGGAAGCACCCCCAGCATCTGGGTCCAGACCCTGACAGGCACATGTCCTCCTGAAGAAGATAAACAGTAAATGTGAGTCTCCAACTAAACAGGTCAAAGTTGTGATCAAATACCGTTTCATCTTTGTCCTGCTCCTTGTGACACTGCCACAAGAAATTTGAGAGGAATTGATCATTTGTAGTGATCTGGAGTAACACCAAGATGTTTCTTTACAGAAGGTGAAAAAGGCAGTCTTATCAGAAACCTGATGCCTGTGAAGAATGTGTAATGTATTCCAAAAGTCTGCTTTCATCATAACATGGTCTTCGCCTTACTCTTCATTGAGAGCACATCTACGGTTGGTGTGGGCGCCATGCTTCGTCAGAGTGTTGCTAAGCTCCACGTATAGGTGGTCCGCCAGGCTGATGGGGATACCCTCCCAAATTAGGATCACCACCACGATGCAGGAGGACTCGCAAGTGTGGCCAGGCCTCTCTCGAACCAGCACCAGGAGCTTCTCGTCCACGCTGGCCCTCCGTATTACCTACATGTCACATCCATAAAGCGACTTGTCATCTTTGCTCCCATAGAGGGTGCTGTATATAAGCACATGGCTATGAACATGGCTTGTGCCTTATTATCCAGAAGAGGACAGAGTAATGTTCTAGTCTTTATGAGAAGAAAGAAAATGACTTTAAAACCAAAAATTGTCTTACCCATTTGGCTATGGGGCATCCCTGTGTGCTCTTGCCTTCCTTCCCTGTGTAAATCACCTTCTCAATCCTTATGGCGCTACCGCTCAGTCCAGATCTTGGAGGGGGGGGAAAAACATTTAAAATCCAAGTCCTTGTGCCAACACAGTTTGGCATGTGTTGAGGGATTGACTGGAATGTTTTACCTTTTCTCCATGATCTCTCGGACACCCTTGATGTTTGGAGCTGCTCCTAAATGAGTGTAATAAGGACCTTCATCCTTTTCACTGATTTGTTCTGGGGAAAGCACAATCAAAGGTGTAGCAGTACATTAGGAAATGAAGGTTGTCCTGTTTCACTTACAGAAATTACATTGCTTGGACGAGTTCTCCTATTGAACAAACTTCTAACTCATTACATTTACATTCACAGCTTTTAGCAGATGCTCTTATCCAGAGCAACTTCTAGTTCCTGATTACAGGGACAGTCCCCCTGGAGACACTTGAGGTTAAGGGTTTTGTTCACGAACCCAGTGGTGGTGGTGCTGAAGGTATGATATACAAACGTGTGACCTCTTGGTCCACAGATGAGTATCCTACCACTAGACCACCAGCATTTTTTAACTTGGCTCGCTGGAGTCCAAAGTGCTAACCTTCACTCATCTCATGAAAATGGTGAGAAACTACAAATAAGCATGCCTTACCGACACAATGACATGGAGCAATATCGTACTGAGTCTTCAACGGGGTGTCCAGCAAATTTTTGATGGGAGTGTTGAGTAGTTTCATAGGGGACTCCAGAAAGCACTGCAGACCTGGCTCCTTCTTGGGAGTTGAGCTTGAATATTTAGGCTGCTCCTCAGTGCTTCCTTCATAGTTGGTAGAAAGCACTGCAACCCCTCTACCCAGCTCCACTTTCACCTTATTGGGAGACTTGATGACTAGAGACTTCCTCTCAAAAACAGAGCAAAACTGCTTCTCCATGGTGGCCAGGATGCTCTTCTGCTTGCTGTCCTCGCAGGCCGAGGACGGTCGTTCCTGTTTTATCGTAGTTGGCATGTTGCTAGCCAGCTCCCTGTCATGCAGCTGCACATGAGGGACTGACCTTAGGACAGAGGCCTCAAACCTTGGGTCGTTCTCACGTTTAAATGCCTGGAAGTCAGGTCTGATATGGCTGGGACTCTGGGGACAGATTAACTTTTCCTGCTTGGGTAAGGGGTGTGTTCGCAGAGCATGCGCATGGCTTTGAAGAAGCTGTCTCTGGAACTGGGCACAGGACTCCTTCGATTCAGCTTTAGGAAACATCTGGGCTGGCATCTGTGGTCCATGAGCACCATCTGGTATCTGAGGTTGTGGTTGTGGTGACGGCTGAAAGTCCAAATGGCTGGGCAGCCTGTGACTGAAAGGCTGCGGGGAATATTGCTTTGGAGTGTTGGAATTTTGGGCAAACTGCCTCTGTTGTTGCTTTTGCATCTCTGTTGAGTCAGTGAAGCCAAACACAGATGCCATGTCGTTAGGCAAAGGCTGTGAGCTAGGGCGAGAAGGATGGGGAGATGGGAAGTTAGCTCTTATTGTGGGATTGGGGCCTGTCTGGACCAGACCAGGTGGTTTGGGTGACCTGTATGTCGGAGATGATGTTTCTGAGTTTATATAGCTCTCGATGTTTTGCCTGTTTTTGATTTGGGGGTCCGAGGGGCCCTGAGAGGGATCCTGTGACTGATCCTGGCACTGCAGGGTGCCAGCTTGCTGCTGATGGGCTTCAAACTGCTGGTGGTGTTGTGGTGGTGGTTGGAGGAGAAAGTCAGGAAAGTCCTGATCATTTTTGCATAATTGGTTTTGCATTTTGGGGCAAAATTGCTGGTTCACTTGCTGTTGAGGGACATTACAGTGACGAGGCGTCTGCTGAAATTGGTTGAGATGCATGTTAGGCTGTGCTTGCATACGAGGAGCATTCGCGTTTCCAGGCTGCCACTCTTGGGTAGGATTGTGCTGAGGCTGTGTTGGAGCTGTCGCAAGTTTATAGCTGTTTTGCATCTGACCATCTTCTTTTGGAGAGAAGTTGGATTGATTGAAATTCTGCATCTGAAAGCTGTGAGAAGAATCTTGTGGATTCGGTTGGTCTCTGCTCTCTCCTGGAGGGAAATCCTTCCACATCTGTGGCTGGCGGTCGGGATGTTGTGCACCTACAGCAGAGTTCAGATCAATCCATCCCATCTCTTGACCTGAAGCTGCTTGAGACGGCTTGACCTGGCCTGTGTGAGACGGGTTGTTTCCTTGCTCGTCACACTGATTCTGTAGATTTGCTGGGCTTGCCTGGGGGTCAAGCCTGCTGCCTCCTGCATGAGGTTCCACACTTTGCTGTGGTGGAGGAGGAGAGGGAACAACTGACAGCGCAGACACTCTGGGGCCCTGGGGGCTTCCATCAACTGAGCAGGAAACGTCTGACTGCTGTTTCTGCATTCCGTACTGTAAGTGCTGCTGGCTGGTGAGAGTGCTGGAGGCAGGGTTGCCAGGTTGGCTGCTGAACGTACTGAATGTGCCAGGCCCTTCAGCCAGTGCTGGAATCCCTGCTTGCAAAGGGTAAGACTCCTGGCTGAAGTCCTGGCTGGATTTGGAGAACACGTTTAAACCCTCCGTGTTACTCAGAAAGCACTCTGTGCCATTTTGTGCCTGGGAATAGTCACTTGTTTTTGAGGCCATATCAGGTCCCTTGCCCATTTCACTCTGTGAGCGCCCTTCCAGGGCTGGTGGCTGCTGTTGCTCTGCCTCAAAGTTACCCGAAAACCCATTCAGTGTGAGTGCTGATTCGTGGCCGTTGCTGCTGGGTCTCTTGACTAGTGGCTCAGAGGCTAAAATGGGAAAACCTGAGGTAAGTGACGATGAGGAGATGGCCTGCTCATGCAGGTTGCTGGTGACCCTTTCTGCTTGGGATAAGCTGGTCTGGGGTGTGATGGAAACATGATGCTCTGGATAATACTGAGACAAAGGTTTCTCTGAGAGGTCATCAGCTGGACCCTCCACTGAAGGAGGAGTCTCAGTAGCACCATTGGGTGTTGGCACGTGTTTGCTCCTTGACAGTGAGAAGATATCCCCGTTGGGATAATTACAGTTTCTCTTATCCAGTTCTGGCTTTTTCAGCTCAGGGATCCTGTCCACGTGACCATCTGCTCCTTTCATGTCCCACAGACTCAACTCCTCATTGGCTTCTGAATTAGTGCGAAGTTTTTTGGACTGCTGAAGGCCTAGTAAAGACTGTTCGCTAAGAGCATGCTTCACCTCACCGTTTATCCCGTATGGGCCCTGATCGAACAGACTCTGCACAATGCTAGGACTTGAGCAGCTGTCCCTGTCTCGTTTCACTGGGCTGACCCCCACGCTGGGCTTGAAATGGCTCCAACTGGCATCCCCGTTGACTTGTTGGGGGGACACTCCAGGTGACTGGTTTCCATTCTGCAGCTTGGCAAGCAGAGGGTCCACCAGCTGAGTGTTGCTGAGCTGTTTGAGTGTCAGACTTTCTTCCGTCTCATGCCTGGCCTTTTCTGCTTCCATCTGGCCTGCTCTGAGTCCATTCACAAGGCTGCCCTCTGTGCGTCCTGCAAGACAAAAACGACCAGAAGGTGAGCCGGAGTACCAAGAGTCAGAATGAAGAAATTACATCACTAGGTGTCACTGAAACACTGCATTCCTTCACTTCGTGCAGTGTGTTGAATCGCTGGGTGAAAGTGACACTTTTAGAACCACTGACTCACTCCTGTGGTAAGAAGGAGCAATAAAAGCCGGGGTTGTTTGAGGACAGCGTCCTGGGTCAGTATGTGAGTGGGTGTTGTGACGCCACACAGGAAGTTTGGCTTAGCATTTTAAAACCCATGCCAAGCCTTTAATAATAAAAGCAGGGAGTTGTTTACCTCTCCTCCTTGGGAACGAAAGTGTAAAGCGATTCATTTCTAACAGGACTTGTGGTTGATGGAGTTGCTTTCTTCAGTCCAAGACGTGTCTAATTATGAACTTTGGACTCATCGAGAGATGCCCAAACAGAGGCAGATTCTAAAACTGATTACACAAATACAGAGCTGGGACTGAGGACATGCTAACAGAGGACTTTAGTTTTCTACCCGGACTTAAGTGTTTTTCTGTCCCACAACAGGACTCAGGACCTTCATTACGCCTCGACCCAATTTTGAACCTTGTCTAAAGACTAAAGCCTGAAAGAAAAGCTCAACTTTTACTTTCCGGCCCAACGGTTGCACGTTTGTGTGCCCGTTCTCGTCCTAACCCCAAGAGTGCTAAGTGTATTTTGGTGTTTCAATGAAACGGCAAACTGAATTTGTAATGAAGAACCACAAATCATTGGTTAGACCATAGTCTGGATGATCTGTTTCTGAGCCTGATCACATTTAGATGACATTTTTATTTATCATTCAGCAGATGCTCTTATCTGGAGCAACTTCCATTTCTTTTTCCAGGGACAGTCTCCCTGGAGCTACTTGGGTTCAAGGTCTTGCTCAGGAACCCAAAGCTGGATTTGAACCTGTGACCTCTTGGTTTACAAGAAAGCGTCCCACCGCTAGACCACCACCCCACAATTAATTGCTTAAAAGCAGTATAATATTTTGTAACTTCTTTACTCCTCCCCGTATACGTGGGGAGATCATAATACATTACACTAAATTTATATCATAATTATACATTACATTGTAATTACATTATGGTAATTAATTACATTGCACTATAATTATGTAATAATTGTACATTACATTATACTGTAATTGCATTATAATTACTAGAGACTCAACTCAGGCTCATGTCCAGGAGCTGAGACTTGACTCGGCCTCTCAGCCCAGACTCTCGAGGCTCTCTTACCGCAGGCACTCAGGTTGGAATTGAACTTTGAAGATGTGCAACTCATGACTCTTGCACCTTGTAGGTTCTAGAACGAAGTCTCACGTCTGAATCAAGTAATAGTCCAGACCTGCACCTGAGGAACTTGAGGCTTACCTCCGTCTAACAAAGTGACCCGCAAGCATGTGCAGCTATTTACTCTCTGATCAGTCTTCTGCAGGTTCTCCCAAACAAATTCACAAAATTCTTTGAGATGAAAAAAAAAAAACAGGTGCTGAAGCCACATTCTTTGCGTGCTTAGCATTTTCCCAACAAGCTAACGAATCTGTCCAGCTGTCCTGGCGGCACAACTTGCAGGCGGTACGTGTTTACAGATGGAGACTGGGCTTTTGTGACCATGCGAATCATGGGCCCCTTCCTTCTTTTGAATCAGAGGCACCAAACAAAGGGCTGTGTCTGGAGCTGATGGTGAGATGCTGACCTCATTCTGACTGCTGGCCGGGTCCCCAGAAGGTCTGGAATCATTAAGAGGAACCGCAACACTAAGCTTAAGGTTGATTTTATTAGTTTTTTAATTTGCAGTCCCTGGGATTAAGCTGGACCCCTTTAGGTGAAGGTTCTTCCTTTATTGTACAGTCCAGCCGTGTCGAATGATGACGAGAGCTAGGTTGTAATTTAGTGATGTCATTAACCGAGCTGTGCAGAATGCATAGCATTTATAGATTCACACACTGGACGCTTTCACACTTTGCCAGGTGGACAATGTTGTACAGAATAAATATCTTTTTTTTCGTCCTGAAGGGGGCACTGTGCTGTTCCAAACAGGGCTCTGATCCCTTTCAGAAGCTCCTCCATAACTACCCCATTAGGTTCCTGAGCAAGATTCCCTGACCTGCAGGGAGACTGTCCTTATAATTAGGGACTGGAAGTCACTCTGGATAAGGTGTTCGCTTAATGCTATAAATATCACTCAATCATTTTCTTGTCCTGATTAGGGTCTCGGGCGATGCTGGAGTCTATCCCAGCTCTCGCGTGGCAAAAGGCAGGGACACCGGGGGCAGGTCACCAGTCTATCGCAGGGTGGGAACACTGATAAAAACACACACTCACACCTAGGGGGACGACTTAAAAGCTCCAGTCTACCCGATATTTTTGGACGGTGGGAGGAAACCGGAGCTCCCGGAGGAAACGCACATAGACGTGAGGAGAACATGTCCACTCCACATTGCAAGGACCCTGACCGTCCCACCGGGAATCAAACCCAGAACCTTTCTCGCTGTGAGGAGAAAGCATACCCACAGTGCATCGTGGATAGCTAGAGCATAAATATAATAATCCAAACTCAGGACTGGCTTGTGAAAGTGAAAGTGACTATGTGCATCATTGTGAAACACAGCACACAGTGAGACACAACGAAATTCAGCCTCTGTATTTCACCCACACACACACCGTGCAGCAGGGGGCAGCCATTTAAAGTGCACGGGGAGCAGTGACGGGACAGTACCTTGCTCAAGGGTACCTCAGGGCAACCTAGTGGTCTGGGTTTCGAACCCATGACCTTCTGATCCTGGAACTCCCTAAACATTAGACCACGGCCTAGCGTGGTGTATTCTGTGTATTTGTGATGCAAACATAATGACAGCACTGAATTCTCACGCTGTGCTTCAATCTACAGTAAAGTGAAAGTGACTATTCCCATCTTTGTGAATCACTCAGTGAACATCTGGACCACATTCGTCCTAGTATTCTTGGTCTTAGCGAATCATGAGCCCTCGAGACATGTCAGTGTAATGCAGTAATGAAGGCATTATGCAAATCAGGCTTTAACAATTTCACATTTCTTTCCTTCGGCTTGTTCGCTGGTTCTGTACATGCTCGTGTAACCCGAGCAAGTCAACACTGTCCCAACGCATGCAGTGCTCTCCTCCCCACATGCTTTTCTCTTCTTCTCTTCACAGTACTCTCGCAGTAGCAGTGCTTTGTCTGTATCCTGCAGCCTGAGTTTCAGTAGATCTGCTTTCTAGGCAATGGGAACAGAATACGACTCTCAGCAAAGAGAAGAGCACAGCAGGAGATTGCTTCCCCTCCCCCTGCTGCCCAGAGAGCAGAGCGGGGAAAGATTCCAGTGATGGCATTGATTTCTGTCTGCCAGACATGATTATTAATGTATGTCACATCCGCAGCATCTGCGAAACAATTACAGTGCACTGGGCCAAACCCAGCCGCAGTCTAATCCATCATAATTACCAATTCTGTCTGCAGAGGCTGCTGGGAGGCTCTTTGAAGAGGAAGGCGAAGCTCTCTCTGAAGATATCTGTGAAATGTTCTCATAACTGTGGCGTTCTCTGATACGCTGGACTAGATTCTAGCTGCCAGTCTTTGCTTACATATTCTGCTCCTTGGCTCTAGATAACATTGAATCAGAAAGCAAGTATGTAAGAAATCGATGAACGCCTGCACAGACTGGAGAACTCAGACTCCTGCCTGACAGACTTGACTCAAGAGTCTTGGACCCAACTCACACCACAGGGCTTTGAGACTCGCCTCGGAGTCGTGCATTAGAGCCTTGCGACTCGCCTCGGAGCCGTGCCTCAGAGAGTTGAGACTCACCTCTGAGTTGTGCCTCAGAGCCTTGAGATTTACCTTATTTGGCAGACCCTCTTATCCAGAACGACAAACACAAGCGCTTCAGGTTCCAAAGGAAACAGATCCCTCACACTAGAAAGCCTGGATTTGGAAGAGCTGCTAGCCACTACACATTCTGCTGAAGTTAAAGTTCTACCACATTACACAGAGAAAACCAGACAGGCTTTATTGTTGTTAATAGTTCAAAGTTCTGGGTAGATTATTTGCACGAGTTCTCTTTGAGGAGAAGGTGTTTAGTCACTGTTTGAAGAAAGTGAAGTTCTCAGCAGTTCTGATAGGCAAGGGAAGTTTGTCATCATCATCCTTCCTACACTAATCGAGCGAAGAGGGGGAGTTGGGTCCTGTGGTTTGATCATTGCAGAACGTTATGATGTGGCAGGACCATGTTTGGGTGTGTAGGCAGTGATTAAGGTCTGAAAGGTGCAGGCAGCCACAGGAACCCAGTGAAGAGTTGGCAGTGGTGGAAAGTCTACGAGAATCTGGGTTTACTGAAGGCCAGCCGTGCTGCTGTTTTCTGAATCGGCTGCAGCATCCTGATGGCCTTCAAAAAAAGACCTGGTAGAAGTTAAATGCTCTTGAGATGAGTTACTGGATGACTATATGAGCAACGTCAATATAGAAGGAGGGTCCTGGAGTTGTAAAGTTAGTAATGAGGGATGGAAAGGGAAGGTTCTCATCCAAAACACCCAAACTCTGTACTTCCACAGTAGGAATGATGACTATATTTTCTGAAACGACATCAAGGAATCCCCCAGGATGAGCAGGAGCTCTGTTTTTTGGGGGTTCGTTTTAAGATCCATGTGAACACCTCATTAAGGCAGGCAGAGATCCAGCCCAAGATCTGATGGTCTTGGAGGAAAATCTCATCTGCATATGCTGAGAGTGATGGTATAAAGAAAAAAGCAGGAGCCCAGTACTGGGCCTTGAGGAACACCAGTAGTCGTCTTAAGACTCGAAACCAAGAGTCTTCAGGCTTGTCTAGGAGTTCATACCTTAAAGCCTTCAGACTCGCCTCGGATCCCCAGCATCATTGTAACAGATTGCTTTTTTGGTCAGGAGAAATTGGGTTTTCTTTGGCTTTAAGGATCAGTGGTACAGAGTTTTCAGACAGAGGTTTGATGAAGTGAAGCTGGAGCCCCTACACACAGTGGCTCCTCTGTAAACTGCTGCTGTTTTAAACACACTCCGCTTCGCTCTACCACTTCCTTCCTCTTTGTGAAAACACTGGAGCTCTGAAGTGCTCAGTTCCTCTGCACCCGCACTTCACTCCAGCATAACAAAAGGAAATCACTCAACACCAAAAACTCTCCTCTCCTTCTAGTGGTTTCAGTGAGCCTGACATTCAGGTCCCACCCCGAGTGGGGCCCAAGAGTTCTCTGACTCCAACCGTAGCATCAGTATGAAACCCAAGCCACTTGTGCCACATTTGCTTTTGCTTTTTTGGGATGGATAAAGTTGACCCCAAACAAGCAGGAGTGTGTCTAGAACTCACCTGAGATCAGCAGAATTTAAAAAAAATGTGACCTGAGTCCAGTAAAATACTGTCCAAAGCTGACCTGAGAGCAGTAGAATTCTGACTAAGACTGACCTGGGACCAGCAATATTCTGTCCAGAACTGACCTGAGACCAGCAAAGGTTTATCCTGAAAAAGAAAAGAATATAAAAAGACCCTTTCTATCAAATGAATGGATTAAATAAATCTTTCAAATGTCCACTTAATTTTCACATAAAGACCGTCAGGTCAGCCATAAACTAGATTTGTACAAATGAAAGGAACATTTGTTTGATCATTTCTGTGTTGGAAATGTTCTCGGTTCGGCAGAGCTCGAGCTCTGGTTCTCACAGATGGGCTTTCAAAACCCCAGCAAAAACACCCCTAAAAAAAGGTCCAGTCATTTGCATGTGGGTGTGTCCTTATTTTAAGCCACACCCCTCTCACTTTACTCTGATTGGCTGCACCCAGAGGCTCAGTGCTGATCACTGACCGCGTTTTCAATGGAGGAAGGCCGTAGAGACTCCAGACTTGGGTTCCTCGTTCATTAGTATGAAGCCCGAGGTTCATTTTGCACCGATTACTGCATTTTTTAAACGAACAACTTTGTTGGAAAGATCTTCAAATGTGAGAACGGCTTTAATTCACAAGGTTTTTAAATCAGAAGCTTTTGGATTTCGGCTCATCGGGTCTTGCTTGTGCATCAGCAGCCTGCCGTGTTTATTCCACTGGATCTGAGGAGCATAAATCATGTCTGCAGGGCTCCATACCATCGGGCGATAAGAAAAACCGTAATTGGAGCCAGAAAGCGAATTCCCACGAAGGCGCTCTGTAAAGTTTCAGTGCGGAGTGTGTTCTCTGGAGGGAAGGCGGAAGAAAGGCGCTGTGGTGTGTTTGGTTTGGCTGTGAGATACTGTCACTAGTGCTGTTACACACATCTGGAAGCCATTAGCAGTGATTATGATCACACACACACACACACACACACACACACACACACTCTTAAAGGTGCTGTCACGTTCAGATGGCAGCTGGCCTCAAAACCACACAACCCAAGCACTTCCTTTAATAAAAAGCAGATAGAACTATAAGGTGAAGTGTGAAGACTGTTATTAACCTGGATCTACGGATGTTCTAGATATAAAACTAGAAGCTTCTGAGGTCCAGCGCTGAGTACTGTATACATGGTCAAAAAGTTGTGAGACTGACACAAATACTGGTTTCCACAAAGTTTGCTGCTTCAGTGTTTTTAGATCTTTTTTCAGGTGTTTCTATAATAACTGATGTAGAATTACAAGCATTTCATGAGTTTAAAGGCTTTTATTGACAATTACATGAAGTTTCTGTAAAGAGTTCATATCTGCAGTGTTGGAGCTTCTTTCTCAAGACCTCTTCAATTCACCCTGACATGCTGTCAATCAAGCTTTGGGCTGAATCCTGACTGATTGAGCCCATTCCTGCAGAGTCAGTGCCTGGAGTTTGTCATATTTTGGGAATTTTGGTTCCTGTTTTGTGTTCTTCCCTCACCTGTGAAGCTCTTTTTGCGCAAAGTAAAGATGACTGCATGTTTCATTTCAGGTAACCAAGGTTACCAGAGGAAGAACAATGACTTCAAGCACCGCCTCCTTTTAAAGCGTCCAGAACAGAGTGATCTCCAGCCCCGTCCTCCTCAACACTCTCACCTGTGTTAACCAGAGGATCACTGAGATGACTAGAGGGACTTTGCAAATAATTGCAATTCATCAGATCATCTTCAGAACGTTCTGGAGTTAAATTACCATCATAAACACAGCGGCAGCAAACTGTGGAAACTATTTGTGTCATTCTCTAAACCTTTGGCCAAGACTGCAGACATTCACCCGACCAACGTTGACTTTTGTAATTAAGACAAGTGAGGTCTGGTGCAAAAATCACCCGAAACCAACAGGATTCTGTCCTAAACTGACCTGGGACGCTGCTCTCACTGTCAATGTTGTTGTCTCTCATGTTCAGTCCAGTCTCTGTACCTGAGCAGTTCTCCAGATCTTCCTGAAGGACAGTGTTGTTGTCTCTCATGTTCAGTCCAGTCTCTGTACCTGAGCAGTTTGATAGTTCTGTGTTGGTTAATCCACACCGTGATCTACGTCTGAACCTTCAAGCAGAACAAAGCGTCTAACTGAAGACATGAAGCAGAGAAGAACCAGGAGCAGATGATTCCAGATGATCAGGGGGTCAGTTTACTGCTGATGCTGAACGCTGAATGGCTGGAATTTGTTTAATTTCACCAAACAACAATTCTGTTCTGTCCCTCTTTCCTCAGAAATATTTAGCTTGCTCCATCCTGAAAACGGGTTCGTCCCAGGACTATAAACAATGACAGGACAGAAAACAAACACACACACACACACACACACACACACACACACACACACTGCCCTATTTCTGGATCCTCTCCTCGAATGACGCTGGAGTTTTGAATATTTGGGGTAAAATCAGACGTTCGGTCATGAACTGAGGTCTGCTGTAAATCTGTGACCTCACAACAGCTCAGTTGAATGTGGAAAAGTGAAAGGGAAAGTGACTACCCGTGTCATTGTGAAATGCAGCACAGCACAACACAACGAAACTCAACCTCTGCGTTTCACACACATGCAGCGGGGGCAGCTATTGAAAGCACCCACGAAGCTGTGACAGGGACGGTACCTTGCTCAAGGGTATCTCAGGGCAACCTACTGGTGAGGGAATCGAACCCACAGTCTTCCGATCCAGGGCGACTCCCTCACCACTAGAACACCACTGAACAAAAGAAAAATCTACATCAGATCAATATCTGGTGTTTCTACCTTTTACCTTCAGAGCAGCATCAGTTCTTCTGGCCCCACAGAGCCCTGATCTCCACATCATCCAGTGTGTCTGGATCACATGAAGAGACAGAAGGATGTGAGGAGCTACATCCACAGAAGATCTGTGCTCAGTTCTCCAAGATGTTTGGAACGACCTACCAGCCGAGTTCCTTCAAAAACTGTGTGCGAGTGTACCTAGAAGAACTGCTGCTGTTTTGAAGGCAAAGGGTGGTCACAGCAAATACTGATCTGATTTAGATTCTCTTTTGTTCATTCACTGCATTTTGTTGATTGATGAGAATAAATGATCAACACTTCCATTTCTGAAAGCGTCTGTTTACAGCATTTTACACACCTGACTAAAACTTTTGCACAGTGCTGTGTGTGATTCATGTGCATTTTATTTTGGCCAGAAAACGCCGGCGTTCTTTAATGTTAATGTTAATTTAGGATTTTCTGTTCCATGCTATATTTTTATTTACTGGTATGTGGTGTTGTGTTATTTTATTCTACTATAATAATGTGATATTTAAACTCAGTCTCTTTAATAAACTGCACCACAGGACCGTTTGGATCTTCTAGTGAGGTTCTGCAGGAAAGCAGCTCTTCACTCGCGCATCAGACCTGTGGGCGGGGCTAAGGCTTCATTTAAGGTGGTCCATTCCCAATCAGTTCTCAATCTGTTCCCATTCAATTCCCATTTATTCCCAGTTTATCCCCAATTCATTCCCAATCCTTTCTCTTTCAGCCACTCTGGAGTTTCCTTCCAGCCCAGCAGCCACAGTTGGTCACACCCACAGTCAAACGAAAAAAAATCTCAGAGCAGAGAATAACAAAGCAAGAGAGCCCAGCTGAGAGAGACACACACACACACACGCGTGCGCACACACACACACACGCACACACACACACACACACGCACACACACACCCACTCACTCTGCTGGTAATGACAGCATTAACGGGAGACAATAGGAATGTGCTTCCTGTGTTTTAGTGAAGGAGTGTTTGTATTTTTGGTTTCCTCACACGGTCCCCTGCCCCGGCCTGAACACCGGCGCTGGGACCGTCCTGCACTTACAGTGTTCACTATGACACTTCAGACCAGACACACCCGTTTTATTACTTACTGCAAGTATGATTTTAGCATTTCCTGATGTGTCTAGCTGATGCTGCGTTCTATGTATGTATGTGTTTTTTTTTTTTAAATGAAGGTGTTAATATCATGTATCTCCCATCATCAGATCATAAAAAAACAAAATGAAATGAAACATTCATGTTTTAAAAATGCAGTTTCTGTGTTTTTAATTCGCATAATAAAATAAAACATGCCCCGTATGTTTACACAGACCACACTACATGGTTCCTTCATTCTGGTTCTGCAGCACAGTCGCAGCGGGTTCTCCGTGTTTACACTGCGATTATCTGATTATTGAAGGTGGTGTAAACAGAGTGAAATAGAGGTAAGTTGTGTGTGTGTGTGTTTTATCTGAAGGGCTGCAGGGAGGGGGTGCAGGGTGAGTTCACTGAGTGTGTGTTGTGGTATTTATAGCCGCTGGCTGGTAGGACGCGTCCTGAGGACGGGGCAGGACGCCCAGCGGCTCGGTGGAGTTTGGAGTGTCAGTGTTTGTTCGGGTCTGTGGTTCTGCTCCGGGACTAAAGTCACCAGGTATCTTTTCGGTACAGTTTCCAGTTCATGTTCATTTTAACATCCAAAATTTCCAACGTTTTTAATCTCTGAAGTAAAAAAAAAGGGAAGTGCTGTAACCATGGTAACTGTTGTACTGTATTAAATGCTGATGTACTGTAACCATGGCGACTGTTGTACTGTAATAGACTCTGATCTGCTGTAGGTTCACACACCTCTAAAAACATTTATCTACAATAATTTATTATTAATAACAATTCTAATATAAACATCAGCAAAGATGACGACAACAAAACAATTATCATTATTATTATTATCGTTATTATTATTATCATGAATATCATTATTATCATTATTATTATTATAATCATTATTATTATCATTATTATCATTATTATTATTATCATTATTATTGTGATTACACTGCAGTGTGTGTGTGTGTGTGTGTGTGTGTGTTAGTGTGTGTATGTGTGAGTGTGTGTGTGTGTGTGTGTGTGTGTGTGTGTGTGTGTGTATATGTGTGAGTGTGTGTTAGTGTGTGTGTGTGTGTGTGTGTGTGTGTGTGTGTGTGTTAGTGTGTGTGTTAGTGTGTGTGTGAGTGTGTGTGAGTGTGTGTGTGTGTGTGTGTGTATATGTGTGAGTGTGTGTGTTAGTGTGTGTGTGTGTGTGTGTGTGTGTGTGTGTGTGTGTGTGTGTTCTGCCCCGTGTCTGGGTCTGAAAGGTGTGAAGTGTGTGTTTCCTCCTGCTGCTGTGAGAGCCTGAATTATGTTCTGCTGGAATAAATAACTGCAGCTCTCGGCCGCTCGGCTCTAAATCTCCCGACCGCAGATTAAATCCAGTATTTTTAATAAAGACGCTGAACCGAAACCTGAACTCCGTTTACACTTGGTGTCACAAAAGCAGATTTTTCAACATGTTCAGAGCCCAGCTGTCCAGACCCTGACTCAACATCTGACACGGACCTCAACACCATCACCTCCATCATCTACAGACTTTCACTTTCATTTACTCATCTTAGATCAGCTCTGAGAGAGAGAGAGAGAGAGAGTGTGTGTGTGTGTGTGTGTGTGTGTGTGTGTGTGGCTCCTCCCCTGCTGTAAGTGGGTCAGAGAACTGCTGTGCTTTAACTCCCTCACTGTAACCACCCCCCCCCCCCCCCCCCCCCCCCCCCCCCGTCTCTCTCTCTGATTCTGTCTGTCTCTCTCTCTCTTTCTGTGTGTCTCTCTCTGTCTCTCTTCCTTTCTTTTCATTCTGTCCCTCCATCACAGCAGGTGATTTTCGACAATCGTTCCTGAAGTGAAAGTGAAAGTGACTATCAGGCATTGTGGATCAAACACATCATCTGTATTAAACACACACACACAGACAAATCCAGCACCCGGGGAGCAGTGATGGGGACGTAACCTCGATCAAGGGAACCTAAGGGTCCAGGAATCAATCTTCCAATTACGGAGTCCCTAAACACTTGGACACCACTTTCCCATTCCTGTCTGTCTGTCTGTCTGTCTCTCTGTCTGCTCATCTACTTATTTGTCAAAAAACAGATTTGAATTCACTCTTGAAAACGTACATATCTGACTGTGCTACCTACAGCACTTTAGCCCCGCCCACCCTGATATTAGAAAGCCTTGAAAGCCAATCAGAAAAGAGCTCGTTTACATATGTCCTTTACAGTCTGTTGATTTCTAGTTGTTTTTATGTGGAATTAAACACACAAGCCCTCCGTGTCTGCCACGCAGGAGGACACCAAAACCGACACTGTGGCGATTAAAGAGCTGCTGTTAAAATACGGGTTAAATAAACCCCGTTTAAATAAACCCAGTTTAAATAAACCCTGTTTAAATAAACCCAGTTTAAATAAACCCCGTTTAAATAAACCCCGTTTAAATAAACTCCGTTTAAATAAACCCAGTTTAAATAAACCCAGTTGAAATAAACCCCGTTTAAATAAACCCCGTTTAAATAAACCCCGTTTAAATAAACCCAGTTGAAATAAACCCCGTTTAAATAAACCCCGTTTAAATAAACCCTGTTTAAATAAACCCCGTTTAAATAAACCCTGTTTAAATAAACCCTGTTCACTTTTTTGTTTTTGGATATCACTCTTGTCTGAATGATTTTTTAAAATAAATCTGTTGATTTATTTGAAAGGTCGCTGTTGGTGGAAGTTTGGATCATGTTTTATTGATTTATTTTCAACACTGCTTCCTCACTTTCATCCTAAACACTGAAGTCATGAACTCTGACCCTTCCTGACATTTCCGCTGCTGTGTAAAAGGTACTCCAGATCACGGTTCTAGATAACAGCGAGGAGTTCAGGGTCAGAAACCACATCAGTGAGTCCACTGGAGGCTGAACTTGTCCACGGGGACGGCACCACCGATGTGGAGCCGCTTCATCCGTTTCAGACTTTCCACCTTAAATGCAGCTGTTAGACTCTGGAGACTGGCTGCAGCATTTAAGGTGGAATGGAATTGTTTGCTACATCAACCCCAAAAAGAAACCACACACATCTGATCGACCACATCTGGAGAGAAAGTGTGGTTATGATTTACACCCCAGGCTGGTGTGTGTGTGTGTGTGCGTGTGTGTGTGTGTTTGAGTGAGAAAGTGTGAGTATGTGTGTGTGTGAGTGTGTACGTGCGAGTGTGTGTGTATGAGTGTGTGCGTGTATGTGTGTGTGTGTATGAGTGAGTGTGTGTGTGTATGAGTGTGTGCGTGTGTGTGTGTGTGTGTATGAGTGAGTGTGTGTGTGTATGAGTGTGTGCGTGTGTGTGTGTGTGTGTGTATGAGTGAGTGTGTGTGTGTGAGTATGTGCGAGTGTGTGTGTGTATGAGTGAGTGTGTGTTTGTAAGTGTGTGTGTGTGTTTGTGAGTATGTGTGTGTGTGTGTTTGTGAGTATGTGTGAGTGTGTGTTTGTGTATGAGTGAGTGTGTGAGTGTGTGTGTGAGTGTGTGTGAGTGAGTTTGTTGCCTCCAGCAATGCAGCACAGGGCTAAGCAGCAGCAGCGACATGTGACTCACCAGAGCATCTGGCCCAACAAAAGACCCTGTGTGTGTATGTGTGTGTGTGTGTGTGTGTATGTGTGTGTGTGTGTGTGTGTGTGTGTGTGTGTGTGTGTGTGTGTGTTTCTGGGACAGTTTCAGTTCAGGCTGTTTCTCTGTTTTGCTGCTGCTGTAAATATTGTTTTAATATTTAAGGTGGAACCCCGGTTCTGTTTGGAGTGTAAGTCACTACGCTGGCCTACTTATCTCTGTCTGTCTACCTGTCTGGTTGTCTGTCTGTCTGTCTCTCTGCTTGTGCCTGCCTGTTTGTAGGACTGTCTCTCTTTCGATCATCTTTCTGTTTGTCTTATTCTGTTTATGTCTGTCTGTCTTTCTGTTTGTCTCAATCTGTCTGTCTGTCTTCGCCTGTTCTCAGTGTCTCTGAACATCAATCTATCTGTCTTTCTATTTGTCTGTCTACATTTCTGTCTGTCCCTCAGTTTGTCTGCCAACCTGTCTGTGATTGTCTGTATCTGATTACCGCTCTGTCTATCTGCCTGTTTATCTACTGTTCAGAATAGACAGATGGAGAGATAATACTGTATACTTATCTGTCCATCTGTCTGTTTATCTCTCAGTCTGTCTATCTGTCTGTCTGTCAAAAATTGCCCATTTTCTTCATCATGAAAAACAACAGATTTATATACTGCTCTGCCTGCTGCAGTTTAGCCCCGCCCACTCACTCTGAAGTTATAAGAAGTGTTTCTGCCCGGGTCCAGTAGAAATAAATAAGGACTGTTTTTTGGGGAGTAAAACTACAGACATCCCACGAAACCTGTCCGCTGTGCTTAGTCGTGTTCTGCTGGAACCCGGAGGGTTCTAGATTAACAGAACAGCTCAAAGACGGGTTTCCGAAGCTGTCCTGTTAGTAATTTTGTCCTTGAAGTTCAGATAATGGGATGCAGATGTGGTTCTGCTGCTGCTCCTCTGATCATTAAAGCTCATCAGAGCAGCACAGCCGGCCTTTAACATCCTCCTGACAAAAAAATCTACTCTACCCCCTGACCCCTGACCCCTGACCTCCGACCCCAAATATAGTCAATCATGTGTTGGTGTGGGATGTTTAGTGGAGGTTCAGGCCCAGAGCCACGAGTCTAATGCAGCTAACAAACAATGGAGGCTTATAAATCACCTATTAACACACACACACACACACACACATACACACACACATGCACGCACGCACGCACGCACACACACACACACACACACACACACACACACACACACACACACATGCACACGCACACGCACACACACACACACACACTCCCCATAATTCAGTGTAAACTCATCCAGAGTGGGTTTGGTGTAAAACAGTTCCGACTTCCCTCCAGTGTTGGTGAGCAGAACCAAACGTCCCAAACCTGTGAAGCTCCATGTGTCTCTTTTATGGGTGGGAGTCGGCAGTGAGACCAGCTATGTTATACAGGTTGCAGACGGTAGTGGGACCTGCTAAGTTATATGGGTTGGAGAGGGTAGTGAGATCAGCTATGTTATACGGGTTGGAGATGGTAGTGAGACCAGCTATGTTATACGAGTTGTAGACAGTATTGAGACCAGCTATGTTATATGGATTAGAGATGGTAGTGAGACCAGCTATGTTATATGGGTTGGAGACGGTGAGGAAAACACAGGCGGTGGAGCTGAAGGTATCAGAGTTAAAGATGCTAAGATTTGCATTGGGAGGGACGAGAATGGACGAGATTAGGAACAATTATATTAGAAGGACAGCTCAGTATGGATGGTGGTGTTCTAGTGGTGGTACTTGTCTATGGACCTGTGGCTCAAGGGGTCCCAGGTTCTAATCCCACCTCCAGCACTACCACCACTGGGTCCCTGAGACCCTGAACCCTGAGTGTCTCCAGGGGGGGACTGTCCCTGTACTCAGGACATGGAGACACTCTGGATAAGAGCGTCTGATAAATGCCTTAAATGTAGATGTAAATGTCTGGACAGTTTGGAGTGAGAGAAGTGAGACTGTGCTGGTTTGGACGTGTCCAGAGGAGAGACGAGGAGTATATCAGGAGGAGGATGTTGAAGATGGAGCTGTCAGGAAAGAGGAGAAGAGGAAGGACAAAGAAGAGGTTTATGGACGTGGTGAGAGAGAACATGCAGGGGCACGGTGTGAAAGAGGAAGATGCAGAGGACAGGAAGACATGGAGACAGCCAACACCATCTCACCTAACCGGAGCAGCCGGATGAAAATGGCGAGCTAACAGACTTTATAAAGAGGTTTCTGAGATGGTATAACTCTCTGAACTCTTCCTGCAGACTGGACAAAGAGAAGAAAGACTTTTCCTAAAGAGACATCTGAAGTCTGGGGGTGAGACGGGGAAAATGTCCATTTTACAGTTGAATTCCTACAGATTCCACAGCCTGAACCGCTCCCTCACACTCCTCCTCCTACAGTCGCCAACTTCCTCCACAACCAGTTCAGCTGGAATTGTGTGTTCCACCCACAACTCTTTATTTTCCACTCGTTACTTTCCCTCAACAATACAATTAGCATTCATACACTATATACAGCTTATACAGTATATAGTGTATATAGTACAGCTTATACAGTATATAGTGTATATAGAGACAGTTTATATAGTATATAGTGTATATAGAGACAGTTTATACAGTATATAGTGTATATAGTACAGCTTATACAGTATATGGTGTATATAGTACAGCTTATATAGTGTATATAATACAGCTTATACAGTATATAGTGTATATAGTACAGTTTATACAGTATATAGTGTATAGAGACAGTTTATACAGCATATAGTGTATATAGAGACAGTTTATACAGTATATAGTGTATATAGTACAGCTTATACAGTATATGGTGTATATAGTACAGCTTATATAGTGTATATAATACAGCTTATACAGTATATAGTGTATATAGACAGTTTATACAGTATATAGTGTATATAGTACAACTGATATAGCATATAGTGTATATAGTACAGCTTATACAGTATATAGTGTATATAGTACAGCTTATACAGTATATAGTGTATATAGAGTTTATACAGTATATAGTGTATATAGTACAGCTTATGCAGTATATAGTGTATATAGTACAGCCTTATACAGCATACAGTGTATATAGTACAGCCTGGCACATATGCCATGTTTACATAGACAATGCACACAGAGCATAGTATATAGCACAGCCATGTTATTATTAGCAGCATATAATGTTCTGACAAATAAGCACACATGCACACAGCACAGCCTATACAGCATTACGCGCATGCAGCATCAGCCCATAAAGCATACAGTGATATAGCACAGCCTATACACATACAGTGCACATAGCACAGCTTCCATATAGCACATAACGTATACAGATCAGCTCACAAGTATATAAAGGCATATAGCACACCCATATTGTTATTACTAAGGGCATATAGCACAGCTTCCATGTACAGCATATAGTGCATATAGCAATGTTCACATAGCATACAGTGCACATAGTAGCTCATACAGCATATGCAGCATTACAGCTTATATAGCATATAGTGCATATATACAGTTTATATATATATAGTGTACAGTACAGCTATACAGTATATAAAGTATACAGTAATGTTTATATATATATAGTGTATATGTATATCAGTTTATATGTTATAGTGTATATAGTAGTTTATATAGTATATAGTGTATATAGGAGACAGCTTTATGTAGCATATACTGCATATAGACTGCACATAGATATAGTGTAGTTGTATATAGCAGTTTATATATATATAAAAATATAGAGATACAGTTTATTTAGTATATAGTGTATACATAGTTTATATATAGTATATATGTATATACAGTTTATATAGTATATGTGTATATAGTAGTTTTATATAGTATATAGTGCATATAGATATTGTGCTCTAATTAGTATATAAAGTATATAGTACTTTACATAGCAGCTCATATAGCACATAGTGCATATAGTACAGTTTATAGAGATATACACCATATACCAGATAATCAATATAGAACGAGTTACACAAACCGCACCACAGGTACAGTATGCCTATGCAGCATACAGTGCACATAGAGACCTAAGCCCATTTTAGTGCAGTGCATATATAGCAGCCTATATAGTATACAGTGCATATAATGTTTTACATATATATAGCACATATTTATTTTATACAGATTATAAAAATATATAGTTTATGCATAGCATATATAAAAAATATAGTACAGTTTATATAGTATATAGTGTATATAGAGACAGTTTATATAGTGTATAGTGCATATATAACAGTTTATATAGGATATATTGTGTATATAGAGACAGTTTATATAGTATATATGTATAATAGCAGCCCATATAGCATATGTCGCATATAAGTAAGCCTATACAGCATAAGGCTATAATATAGCACAGCCATAATAGTACATAAAGTGCATAGAGTATCAGCCTGATACAGCATATAGCACACAGTGCAGCCTTGTTGTTTAAAGTACAGCTGCACACAAAGGTGTCTATACAGCACATGGCACACAGCAACAGCCCATATAGTACATAGTGCATACAGAGACAGCCCATAAATAAGCATACAGTGCATACAGCAGCCCATACAGCACATATAATACAGTAGCCTGATGACAGCACATGGCACACAGCAATGTGCCCATACAGCACACAGTGCATAGCACAGCCCACAGCATACAGCACACAGACACAGCCCATACAGCATACAGCAGGCAGCACAGCCCATACAGCACAGTGCACACAGACACCAGCCTATCAGCACAGCGCACACAGTGCAGCCCATACAGCACAGTGCATATAGTAATATAGCATATGGTGCACATAGCACAGCCTATATAGCAAGAAGTGTACATAGCACAGCCTATGTATATGGCATATAGCATAAGACATCAGCCTATACAGCATATAGTGCATATAGCACAGCTCTATACAGCATACAGTGTACATAGAGACAGCTCATACAGCACATAGTGCATATAGCACATGTTATATAGTTACAGTGTATATAGACACAGTCTATACAGCATATTATGCATATAGCACACCTTATACAGTATATAGGCATATGTATATCAGCCCATCTAGCATAGTGCATATGGAAGTGCAGCCTATATAGCATATATGCATATAGTAGCCTATATAGTACATACAGTTTCATATAGCATATGCAGTGCATATAGCACAGTTTATACAGCATACAGTGCATGCAGTAGCCTATATAGCATACAGTGTACATAGTACAGCCTTATCTAGCACACAAAGTGCATACAGGAGCACGCCCATACAGCATACAGTGCATGCAGCACAGCTTCATATAGCATACAGCAGACAGCACAGCCTATACAGCATACAGTGGCATATAGCACAGCCTATACAGCATATAAAGTGTACATAGACAGCCTATACAGCATATAGTGCATATAGTACAGCTTCATACGTGTTAATACAGTGTATATAGCAATGTTTCATACAGCATATGAAGTACATAGCACAGTTTCATATAGCATAGCGCATATGATTACCATACAGCATAGTGCATACAGTACAGCCATAACAGCAGCACATAGTGCATATATACAGTTTATATAGCATAATAGTGTATATAGACAGTTTTATACAGCATAGTGTACATAGCACAGTCAGATACGTTAATACAAAGTGCATATACAGCCTATGTCAGCATACAGTGCATATACAGCCTACACAGCACAGTGCACATAGACATCAGCCTATACATACAGTGCACATAGCACAGCCTATACAGTAGCATACAGTGCATATTGAGACACAGCTCTATACAGCATAGTAGATATAGTACACTTTATTAAATATGAAAGTTATAGAGACAGCTCTATTTAGTATATAGTGTATATAGTATTTATATAGCATATAGTGTATATAGTAGTTTATATAGTATATGGTAGTTTATATAGCATATGGTGTATTTGTATAGTTTGTATTTCACATATATATAGTGTATGCAGTAGTTTATATAGCATATGTGTGTATGTAAAAATACAGTTTATATATAGTATATAGTGTATATAGTACAGTTTATATGGTATATATGTATATATATTATTTAGTTTATACAGTATAGTATATAGTGTCAGCTTATATATATATGGTATATAGACATACAGTTTATACAGTATATAGTGTATATAGTACAGTTTATATAGTATATAGTGTATATAGAGACAGTTTATACAGTATATAGTGTATATAGTACATTATATGCAGTATATAGTGTATATAGTACAGTTTATATATATATAGTATGAATAGTACAGTTTATATAGTATATAGTGTATATAGAGACAGTTTATATAGTATATAGTGTATATAGTAGTTTATATAGGTATATATTGTTCATATAGTATATGGTGTATATAGCACAGTTTATATATATAGTGTAGTATGTAGTATTATATAGTATACAGTGTATATAGTACAAAGTTTATTTAGCATATAGTGTGATATAGATATTTAGTTTATATAGTATATAGTGTATGTAAAGTATAGTTTATATAGTATATAGTATATAGTACACAAGTTTATATAGAAGTATAGTGTATATATAGCATGTTTATATAGTATATAGTGTATATATATTAGTTTATATAGCACATAGTGTAATGTAGCACAGCTTATGTTAGCATATAGTATAATAGAGACAGTTTTATATAGTGTATATGAGTGTGTATATATAGTTTGTATAGTATAGGTGTATATAGTACAGTTTATGTAGTATATAGTGCATATAGAGACAGTTTATATAGTATATAGTGTATATAGACAGTTTATATAGTATATAGTGTATGTAGTACAGTTTATATAGTATATAGTGTATATAGTACAGTTTATATAGTATATAGTGTATAGACAAGTTTATATAGTATATAGTGTATGTAGTACAGTTTATATAGTATATAGTGTATATAGTACAGTTTATACAGTATATAGTGTATATAGTACAGTTTATATAGTATATAGTGTATATAGTACAGCTTATACAGCATATAGTGTATATAGTAGTTTATATAGTATATAGTGTATATAGTAGTTTATATAGTATATAGTGTATATAGAGACAGTTTATATAGTATATAGTTTATATAGTACAGTTTATTTAGTATATAGTGTATATAGAGACAGTTTATATAGTATATAGTGTATATAGAGACAGTTTATATAGTATATAGTGTATGTAGTACAGTTTATATAGTATATAGTGTATATAGTACAGTTTATATAGTATATATTTAAGTAGTACTTGTAAACAAACTCCTGTATACAGTATATCTCGGGGGTCTCCACCCTGTTTGAAGCTGAGAGCTTCTTCAGGGGTACCGAGCCGTACGGAGGGCGAGCAGGTACCTGAACTGATCAAACTTCATGTTTAATTAACACGTTTTAAATGCTTTTTTAAAGATGTTGTCATTTTCAAATCTATATCAATGCAAATGTGATTAAAGAAGAACAGCAACAGGATCAAATTCAGTTTTAGACGCGGCTCACAGGTGAGTTGTGCTATTTTTAGAACAGGTCCAAGCGCGACTCGTGGTCCTCGGGGCGTCCTGGTGCCTGCGGGCAGCATGTTGGTGACCCCTGGTTTGTAGTCTATCCAATATTACTATACATGTGCTTTAGCCTTGCAATAGGCTGTAGGGGAATAAAGTCTGGGTGTGATCTAGTCTTATTCACGTTTAATCTAGTAGCTTCAGTGCTAAAGCTAAAGAATCAAACACCCAAGTTTATCTAGAACACCTACACTTGGAGCAAAGGGTGGATCATGGTATTATGGTATTTACTGTTTTACTGCTGAAATATCACTTTATTTTAAGGGGCCCGATTGAGATACTAAGTAGCTTTAGAGTGTGTGCGATTGTGTGTGTGATTGCTGCAGGGTTGAGTGTGTGTGACCTGCGGCCGAACCACATGACCCCACCACACACACACACACACACACAGAGCATGTGAGTATATTGGGGACAGCAGTGTAAAGCTGGTCCAGGATGTTAGGAGTCTAATTTGACCTGTAAGTGTAAAAGATGTCAGAAATGACAGTTCTGTGTAAATTTCTTCTAAAGTTCTGCTGTTATTCGGGAGGAAACTGCAGAAACTCAGTTCCAGAACAGGAAGAAGAACCACTAAGAGGAACCAAGACTCAAGAGGAGAACCACCCTTATCTCATGGATGACCTTCCATTGCGATGCCTCAGCATTTTTTTTTTTGGTTTTTGCAGTTATTCTTCAGCACTTTCAGTTTGAGGGGGGTGGGGGGGGGGGGGGGGGAGTCATGAAGTTTCAGAAACCACATCAGCAAGTCTTTCACAAAGATGGCAACATTTCCTCATTCTGTCCTCCAGCAAACGAACAGATACTTGAGTAAAAAAGTACTCCATGAAGAAGCTACTTTACTCAGTACAAGTGGAAAAGTACAGGAGTGTACTGAGAGTATAAAGTAAAAAGTAAAGGAATGTACTGAGAGTGTAAAGTAAAAAGTAAAGGAATGTACTGAGAGTGTAAAGTTAAAAGTACAGGAATGTACTGAGAGTGTAAAGTAAAAGTACAGGAATGTACTGAGAGTGTAAAGTTAAAAGTACAGGAATGTACTGAGAGTGTAAAGTGAGATGTGGCTCCTCTGAAGGACTCTTGTAGCGTCTGTGCTGAAAGTGAACTGAATCTCACTCCACTGCTGAAGTAAAACACTGTACGTAGTGAATGATGGGCTGTCTGGAGTGTTTAATCTTATCAATTCACTGCCAATCAGAGCCAAGCTCATTTGCATATCTCAGTAACAGTGAAGGTCTATTTAAGGTCTGTTTTGTAAGAGGGAGGGAGAAGCTGCAGGGTCAGGAATCAGGAGTGTTTCTGGAACATGAAAACACACAGAGATCATGAAGGAGATCAGGGGGAGAAATAAGAAACATGTGGGGATTTAAAGGAAAATCTGGCAACGAGCTGAAAGTGGGTCGAGGCAAAAACGAGTGCAGAACGAACACGCCCGGGGCTGAAAGGGAAAATGTACAGAAGAATGAAACTCTTATGGGTTGTGTTTGTGCGTGTGTGTGTGTGTAAAGTGCCTGCATCACACACACACACACACACACACACACACACACACACACACACACACACACACACACACACGCACTGCCACTGCAACTCCCATCCCCCCACTCTACACTTCCTCCTCTTCGCTCTGCCTTTGTCTCGCTCACCCCATACATCACACTGAACCTGACGAAGTTCATCTCTTTCAGACCCCTCCGTTACCATGGAGACCACTTTATTATCCCCACACGGCCATCTGCTCCATACATTAACCTGGACGAAAGACAGAAAGAGAGAGGGAGAGAGAGAGAGAGAGAGAGAGAGAAGGGGATAGAAAAAGGAGGAATGATATGAGGAAATGAGAGATACAGGGAAATTGGAAGAGGTAGAATAAGAGAGAGATGAATAGAAAAAGAGACAGAGACACGCAAGATAGGGGGGGAGAGAGCGATGTATAAAAAATGAGAGAGCCAGACATGGATAGAGAAAGAGACAGAGAGACAGACAGATAGTGGTGAGAAACATAGAAAAAGAAAGAGATAGCAAGACATGAAGAGAAACAAGAGAGGGAGAGAGTAACAGAGAATGAGGAGGAGAGAGAGATGGATAAAGTAGGTGAGAAATAATTTAAGAAAGAAACAATTAAACGATAGAGGTATAGGAAAATAAGAGATTGATGAAAAGAGAAAGCGAGAGAAAGGTGGATGGAAAGAGTTGATAGACTACAATGTGGGTGTTTCCAATAAAGTGGCCACTGAGTGGAAGTCTAAGGTGGCTGTGATAAACGGCAGCAGCAGGTGGGCTGCAGTTCCATCTCAAGCATTCTGACTCGTATCTTCATGGAGACGAGTGGAGAAACAGAGGGAAGATCAGATTCTACCCTCACTCTGTGGAGATACTTCATCAGGATGTGACTCTGAAGATGCTGAGACCTTAAGAAGTTTTGACTAGAAAATTAGACAGAAGAGAACCAGAAGTGCAGACCTGTTTTTCTAGAATGTAAATAAAATGTAAACACAGTTCTCAGCAAAGGTTTTCTTCTCCTCTTCCTGAAGGACAGTGTTGTTGTCTCTCATTTTCAGTCCAGTCTCTGTACCTGAGCAGTTCTCCAGATCTTCCTGAAGGACAGTGTTGTTGTCTCTCATGTTCAGTCCAGTCTCTGTACCTGAGCAGTTCTCCAGATCTTCCTGAAGGACAGTGGTGTTTTCTCTCATGTTCAGAAAGAAGCTCTCTGTGTTTAGACTGGAGTTACATGTGTTTTTACACAACTCACTGACTTACTGTCTCCCTTTCACACAGAACATGAGGGGATGAAGACTTTTGAACAGTAGTGTGTATAGTTTTTGGGGTATTAATTATGTAATCGCCTTAAACGGACAGCAGTAACTCCTGACTCGGCTCTGAGAAATATTTCCGTCTGGATGAAAACAGTCACATGCTTCACATGTTTGCTGGCAATGAACGATTTCTTCCTTTTCATTGGTCTCCAGGAAGGCTGACCTCGGCGAGTGTTGCTATGGTGTCTGTTACACACACACACACACACACACACACACACAGGCTTGGAAATTATTTTCAGTGAAGGATTTTCTCCTTGAGTTATCATCTCACTCCCTTCTTTCTCTCCCCGGTAAAATGCACTCTGAATGACATTAAACACAGACTCGTTTACTCCAGCCTTGTCTTCCACTCTGTCCATTCATCTTCATGCTGATAGAGGGAGGACAAATATCTCTCAACTATTCAGTCAGTTTCAGTTTAATTATACCCATTAAATAAACAGCAGTTTAGCTCCACCCATTCACCCAACAGCAGTTTAGCCCCGCCCATTCAATCAACATCTATTTAGCTCTACCTGTTCAATTAGCAGCTGCTTAGCTCCGCCCATTCAATAGTTCCTATATGTGTATATGCAGTGTAGAGCTGAGTGATCCCTTTTTCATTTCTGTTATTGCACTACTGTTGGGTTACATCAACACAGAGTCACCAAAACTCACACACAAGCTGAGCTGGGATTGGTCGGCATAATTGAGCTCATTTACATACGGCAGTGATAGCAGTGCAGCAGATTAACCATTAATTTCATCAAAGATGAATTAATACAATTAATAAATAAGACAATGTGCAGCCCAAGCACACACACAGCTCCAAAACACAAAGCATGAGTGTGTGTGTGTGTGTGTGTGTGTGTGTGTGTGTGTGTGTGTGTGTGTGTCCAGCAGCTGCTTGTCCTGCACATTCTTCAGATTAAATTCCGCACACACACTCCGGACACCTGAACCCACCGTTCAGAGCAGCTGGAGAGAACAGAACGTAGAACCGGATAGAAAAGAATAGTGACTTTAATTATTGCAGAAAAAGAATACACACGACCCTTACCCTAGAATTGAAAATGAATGAAATTAAAAACATAAATAAAAATAAACACACACACAGTTTGAAGACTGGTAAGACTGTCTACAGTCACACATTCGTCCCAGAACGAGGACAATCAGGTACAAACATCTCAGCAGGACTGAACACCTAAAAACATCAGCAGCCTTTATTTCAGTCCACGGTTCTAGATAACTGTAGAGTCGTAAGGGTCCTGTCCTGTTCCCTTTACTTTAGAAAATACACGTATCTGCTTTGAAGGATGTAACCGTCTCCCCCAGACTTCCACTCGTCCTTTATGTTGGCGTGGATGCTGAGTGGCACGTCCACTAGGGGGCAGAAGTGACACCGTCTGACAGGTGGTGACAGAAATAATAGGGACAGAGGACAAAGCTGGACTCAGAAATGGTGTGACCGCAGAAAAAATGAGGTGTTAATGTTGACAGTAAAAGTACAAAATTTACAGCTAAACCTCAGTCATTCATGGTTGTACTGTAAAGTTTACAGTAAAGTAACTTTTGTCCAAAATCCTCTCGTCTACTGTGAACGTCCTGGTCCCATTTTCTTATGTCTAATCATTCTGTTGGTAAACTTTACGGTGTACAGTGTAAATTTTGTAGTGGAGCCATAAAAGTCCCAAACGACTCCAAAAAATCAGCATTAAACTGAAAAACTGCAAATTACACAGTAAAACTAAAGTACAGCACCGAGCAAAAGTTTGAGGCAGGTGTGAAAACGCTGTAAACAGAACGCTTTCAGAAATGGAAGTGTTGATCATTTATCTTCATCAATCAACAAAACACAGTGAATGAACAAAAGCGAATCTAAACCAGATCAATATCTGGTGTGACCACCCTTTGCCTTCAAAACAGCATCAGTTCTTCTAGGTACACTCGCACACAGTCTGAAGGAACTCGGCCGGTCTGTCGTTCCAAACATGACTGTGTTTCTCCTCCGTGTGACGTTGATGATCATCAGTACCTGTTTGGTAAAACTGGTTGATCAGACACCGACTATAATCCTACAGAATCCCTGACTGTGTGAGTGTTCCTAGAAGAACTGATGCTGCTCTGAAGGTAAAAGGTCGAAACACCAGATATTGATCTGATTTAGATTTTTCTTTTGTTCCTCACTTTGTATTTTGTAAATTGATCAAAATAAACAATCATTATTGATATTTCTGAAAGCGTTCTGTTTACAGCGTTTGTTCACACCTGCCTCAAACTTCTGCACAGTGCTGTGTGTTTACAGTTTATAGTGTTACACTGCATTTCTCCAGGCGATGCCCTACACTCGCAATATAAAAAGGTACTGCGTCTCCTCAACGATAGTCCTTCACCCACCGTACTCCACTGCAGTTTTTAAGGTGGACTGACTCAAACTGTCCATTTTATTGCTCTGCTTTAAAAGATCTGGTTACGAAAAGATGCAAATCCACCCCTTTCTTCAGGACAAGGAACAAAACTGAACCTCAAGGACTTTAAATGTTCCTTCAAAGGTACAATAAACTGTTATTTCTGACAGTGCTGGGTTGCCTTTGCCTAGAAAAGTCCCCACCTTTCAGGGAGAGCAAACATTTGGGGGAACGTTTCAATAAGTACACACAAACACACACACACACACACACACACACACACACACGCTTGCATGTGTAAAGAAAAATCCCCTCGCCACCCAGCGATGATATCAGCGCGGCTCTGAGACAGCACGTGGTTCCACTTCCTGTGCTCTTCTCTGAGCTCGTGGTGCCGATGAAGCCCAGAGAATAAAGACTTTCATTTGAGCCACTTTGAGGAAAAAGAACAGCCTGCTTGACCCAACAGGAAGTGAAAGACCAGAAGAGTCTCGTGAGGAACAGTGGGCTCGTCTCAGACGACACCCTGCCAGCACTGCTGCAGTGTGAGATCTCACTGGTAAACTGTGAACTGGGACAGCTTTACTGTGACCTTTTCTGGGTCATTTTCAGGCCTTCACACTTTTTCTTTCATCGTTTGTTTAACAGTTCAGAGTATCGGCGAGTGTGGAGGAGAGGAAAAGAAGAGAGTGCAGGCAGGCTGGAATGGGTGGAGAAAAGTGACAAGACTGATCTGTGACAGACGGGGACCAGCAAGAGTGAAAGGGAAGGTTTACAGGACAGTAGTGAGACCAGCTATGTTATATGTGTTGGAGACGGTGATGAAAAGACAGGAGGTGGAGCTGCAGGTGTCAAAGTTAACGATGATGAGATCTGTGTCAGGAGGGACAAGATTAGGGACGAGTACATTAGAGGGACAGTTCAGGTTGGACGGTTTGGAGACAAAGTGAGAGAAGTGAGACAGTGTTGGTCTGGACGTGTCCAGAGGAGAGACGAGGAGAATATCAGGAGGAGGATGTTGAAGATGGAACCGTCCCTTTCACTTTCACTAAGTGGATTTAAGACTCTCCTGACAAACGCCAAGATATAATCAATTATACACACAAATCGGCCAAATCCAGAATGAAAAAATGTAGTTTTCCTTTTAAACTGTAAACGTTACTGTTAATAAGATGAAACGTCAGAAGGGAAGAGACTTTTGAACGATGCTGGTTTAACTGTAAATGTGAGTTTTACTGTAAACTCTAACGCTGCTTTCATCCTGGGAAATGGTTGCCATGGAGACAGACGTCTCGGCTGGTGTTTGATGATAAAATCATATTCCTCGCTGGGCAGGATGGCCCAGAAAACTGTGAGTTCATCTGTTTAAAGGACAAAAAAATCTAACATTTCTTTTCACCACGAAATCTGCTTTAAACATCCTGGAAAAGATTCCGCGTGTCAAATTTATGGGAAAACTGCAAGACTTACAGTTGTACCCCAGTAAACCATAGCTCTACTGTAAAGTTTACAGTTTGGCCGATTCTGACACTGAATATTTATAGTTACAGTGTAAATTTTATAATAAAACTATTTTAAAAAGGGCTGATTTACTTGTAAAGTTTACAGTTTTCACCCAAGAATTTCCACTTTCTTTTTCTGGGTTTAAAGCTGATGCCACGCTGAGCAGCTCGGCACCACCTGTCATCTCAAACTGTTCTGTTTAAAAGACAAAATAAAATGAAATGTGCTGTGAACTTGTCTCTTAGTCTCCTGCAGTGCTAACAGTGGTCCCGAGTGAGATCTTCCTGTTTAAATACCAGCGAAAACCACAGAAATGACTCAACAGATGAGGAAGACAAGCTGAAGCTAAAAATAGACCCTGAGTTTGGCTCCTTCTCTCAGGCTGAAAGGAATAAAACTCCTCTCTGGAGCCCATAGTGCTGAATGTTTTCTTCATGATTTTGTGCAACAGCTGATGAAGTTATTCATTTTTCATGGAAACCAACGGTGAGGAGCAGCGAGGAACAGTGAAAAGCAACAAAGATCCATGAGGAACAGCGAGGAGCGACGAGGATCGACGAGGAGAGACGAGGAACAGCGAGGAGAGACGAGGAACAGCGAGGAGAGACGAGGAACAGCGAGGAGAGACGAGGATTGACGAGGAACAGCGAGGAGAGACGAGGATCGACGAGGAACAGCGAGGAGAGACGAGGAACAGCGAGGAGAGACGAGGATTGACGAGGAACAGCGAGGAGAGACGAGGATCGACGAGGAACAGCGAGGAGAGACGAGGAACAGCGAGGAGAGACGAGGATCGACGAGGAACAGCGAGGAGAGACGAGGAACAGCGAGGAGAGACGAGGATTGACGAGGAACAGCGAGGAGCAGCAAGGAACAGTGAGGAATGGTAAGAAGCGTTGAGAAGTGAGCAGTAGCACATTTAAGCAGCGAGGGCATCAGGATGAAGTTAATGTTCTGTTTAACTACATCCAGCATGTAGAAGTGCTCTGCTGTAGAAGGTTCTTGAGCAGAACCATGGTGGAGGAGAAGCTGAGCAGCACTGTGGTGGCTTTCAGACAAATGTGTCTGAAATAACATCTACTTCACTGAACGTCACTGAGTCGATCAGTTATACAGTCGTACTCAAGCTGCACTAAAATCCACCTTATTTTTTTCGCACCTATTTACAGTTTGACCGCAGCCTGTGATGGGGACGGTACCTTAATCAACAGAGCCTCAGGGCAACTGTCTGGTTTAGGATTCAAACCCACGACCTTCTGATCCTGGGGTTGTGGCACCATTAAACTTTCAACATTCATCAGATGTTCTTGCAGCTCCTGGTTACAGGGACAGTCTCTGTGGAGCGGTTTGGGGTTCAGGGTTCAGGAACAAAGGGGTGGTGCTGGAGGTGGGATTAGAACCTGTGACCTTTTGATCCATAGGCAAGAATTCTACCACTGGACCTCCACCACCTTGTAGGACGCAGTTCTTTAAGTTCATCTCTTCATTCATGTAGACTGATGTCCTACAGTCCTTCTGTCACCACCGGGACCACCTCACCATCTGCAGCCTTTACTCCCAAAATACCACGAGTCCAGCGAAACACAACCAAACATGTCCCCTTTGAAAGAAAGTGAAGTGAAAGGGACTACCCTTGTCATTGTGAAACGCAGCACAGCACAACACAACGAAGCTCAGCCTCTGCGTTTCACCCACACACACCGTGCAGCAGGGGGCAGCTATGAAAGCAGTGACGAGAGCAGTGACGGGGACAGTACCTTACTCAAGGGTACCTCAGGACAACGTGCTGGTGAGAGAATCGAACCCACAATCTTCCGATCCGGGGCGACTCCCTCACCACTAGAACACCGCTGCGCCCTGTCCTTTTCTCAACGTCCTTCTTCTCCAACAGCTTTAAAAGGGAGTTTTTATTGTGAATGAGAAGAAGAGCTCCGTCACTCAGACCTCGCTTTAACTGTCCCACAGAAAAGACAAACACAACAAGGCGTAAAACCGGTGTTTGAAACAGCCCATTAATGCTGATCGTGAACCACTTTTCACTTCGTAAGTCTGGGCTGGCACGGTTGTGCCCCGACGCCGTGCCCGTCCAGCCTGGCGTATTTAGAGCGGGCGGGAGGCCGAGAGCGAGGCGGCGCTTTCTTTGGGCTGAATTACGTAACGCTGGCCCAGGGAACGCTGGGATGTGTTTGTAAACACAGGCGCCATGTGCCCGGGCACACATGGAGGAGCAGACAGGGCCTGACATCGATACACACTCCGCCGCCGCTCACACCCGGACACACACTCCCGCCAACACCGCGCCCGGCCGCCAGGGTGGCAGCTTTACAGAGGGAAGTGGAAAAGCCAGTCGATCTGGAAGATTACGGGACGATTAGCCTACGAGTTACACCACACACAGCACACTGTTCCAACACACACACACACACACACACACACTCCCCTCACCTTACACTGTGATTAAAGGTTCTGTACTCACTGTATGCAGTCATTTACACACGTGCACAGACACACACCCCAAACACACAAAATGAAAATGATGCAGGATTTTCTTTAAATAACAAATTTCATGAGGAACAATTAAATAAAAATTTGTCCAGTACTAGGAATAAAATATTTGTGGTTTTTATAGATTTGTAGAGTGAATTTTGTTTTGTTTGTTCTGCTGAAAGTGTAGATATAATGTTGTAGTCTATACAGTGTGTGTGTGTCTGTGTGTGAGATGATAAAGATCTCGCTCATGTTCTCCTCAGAGAAGGAGCTGCACAGCAGCTCCACTAAACCTGTTCCACCGCGTCGTCCCACAAACTGCCTCGGGCTGGAGAAGCCGAGGTCAGGGGTTCGAGTCCTGCTGCACAACTTTAGCTTTTCTGCACAGCGCCATGGAGACGCACATTCCCACCACAGGGGACACTGTCCTCCCTGCGCCAGTCACCAAAGGGGGCTGAACTTTGAAAAAACTGTCCCCCAGTGAAGACACTTCAGACACATGTCTCGGATGGGCTGAGGAGGAAACCTGGGCCGGAGTGTGTCTTTATAGACTGTGTGTCCTTCACCCCCGTCCTCTCTTTTAGAGTGGATTCTTACTCCCGGGGGAGGGCAGGGGGGTGTCCAAATCTGAAACATTCCCTGGACTGAGGGTGACCTCGTCCCCAGGAGCTCTGACCACCACAAAGACAGTTCTATGGAGAACCATGGGGGCGTGACCACCACTAGAGATAACTTTCATCATTTCAGTGGGACACCTAGAACACAGGCAGGACCCTGTGTGTGTGTGTGTGTGTGTGTGTGTGTGTGAACAATGTGCCGTGATACTAATACTACTAAATAGTAATGACTAATTAATAACTATTTCCAAAGGTCTAATTACTGCATGAATAAGATCAAACACTAAACCCCGCCTTCTTTAATGTTTACGTAACATTTTACTGCATTTAAATCAGCTTCCCTTCATTTTACAGCCTTCAGACATAATGAACATTGTTTCTCCTTAAATAAACACAACACAGCAGGGGTTCACACTGGATCCTGAATAATCCCTACTGGATACCAAGCAATTCATACTGGAAACTGAATAAGTCATATTGATGCTGAATAAATTATAGTAGATACTGAGCAATTCATACCGGACACTGAAAAAACCCTAGAGTTTACTGAATAAACTGAATCGATAAATCACTGAATCAGATTCTCACCCACAACCCTTCGATCTTTCAGTCCAACTCTTGGTGAAGTGTCTGTAGTAATTGTGTATTAACACATTAACAACACTGTAATAACAGTGTAATAACTGTAACTGCAGCTGATTTGCTGTTACCGCTGGATCACAGTAATGCAACTCAGGTCGTTACAGTCAGACCAGTTACTTATTCATGTCTCTATTCATTGGAATTACATGTAATTACAGCAGAGGATGCTTCAAAAGCACTGAACGATTATGAAGTGAAATATCGAGCAGGTTTGGCTGAAAGTACCATTTAAAAAGAGCACAATTTCCATTCGAGGCAGTTTAATAACATTAATGTAACGAGGCAGTTTGAGAACGCACTGACACTTTTAGTTTTCAGTGCTCAAATCTGAAAAAAGAAAGTGAAAGGTTTCACTAAAAGGTGAAAATGCGATATTTTCCCCAAATCACTCGGTCCCAAATCGGGGTTTAGACCCAGGTTCTGCCTGATTCTGACTCTCTGTGGGTTAACTGCCAGCGTTGAGCTTGAAAATGAAGGTTGGGAACAAGAAACGGCAGCAGAAGAGCACTTCTGTATTTTATTGCCTGGTTTACTTCCTGTTTCCTCAGTGAGAACCTGGAGCTGCAGTTCTGAGATGTTCTTGATATGTAGAGTAGTGGTGTCCAAGTGTTTAGGGACTCCAGGGTCGGAAGGTCATGAGTTTGAATCCAAGACCAGTAGGTTGCCTTGAGAAACCCTTAATCAAGGAACTGTCCCCATCACTGCTACCCGGGTGCTGGATA
>CM029367.1:33083496-33120996 GCA_017165825.1 Hepsetus odoe
TGTGATGAGGGCCTGCAGGGGGCAGAGCTGCGTCCACCCAGCTCATCCTGGACGGCGTGCGTCTGCCAGTGTCCATCGCACTGTTTACACCGTCCACGTGGACGGACAGCGTTCCGCAGCGTTTCAGCCACCTTTCCTGTCCTGCAGGAGACCGCGAAAGAGTAAAATCACACAGAGACAGTCCATCCACTGGACCAGTGTCCCCATCAAAACTGCACAATCACTCAAAAACAACAGACCCAGATTAGACCATCCCTAAATCTACTGCCATAATTGACCTCTTTTTTAATCAGGATTATTTAAATGATCTGTATTGTAATGTATTTTACATTTTTGATATATATATTATATATTTTTCGATTTAAACATCCCCATAAAGCACAGAAGAGCAGCTAAAAATCATAAAAAGTATCTGCTTCAGTACGGATGTAATCAAGGTCACTTTTTGTTTGATGATTATTTACATTGTTCACCTTTTGATGATCATCAAAACAGATGCCTTTGCCAATCTCCTGCCTCTCTCTCTCCCTCTCTCCCCTCTCTCTCTCTCCCTCTCTCTCCACTCCTCTCTCTCCTCTCCTCTCCTCTCTCTCTCCTCTCTCTCTCCTCTCCCCTCCTCTCTCTCTCCCCTCTCTCCTCCTCTCCTCTCTCTCCCTCCTCCTCTCCTCTCCCTCTCCCTCTCCTCTCTCTCTCCTCTCCCTCCTCTCTCCCTCTCCCTCTCTCTCTCTCTCCCTCTCCTTCTCCTCTCTCTCTCTGCCCTCTCCCCTCTCTCTCTCTCCTCTCCCTCTCCCCTCTCTCCTCTCTCCTCTCTCTCTCCTCCTCTCCTCTCTCTCCCTCTCTCCTCTCCCTCTCTCTCTCTCTCTCTCTCCTCTCTCTCTCTCTCCCTCCTCCTCTCCCTCTCTCCTCTCTCTCTCTCTCTCTCTCTCCCTCTCCCTCTCCCTCTCTCTCTCTCTCTCTCTCTCTCTCTGTGTGCGTGTGATAGGGAGTGCACTTTGATCCCTGTGTGTTCACTCTTCTTCTCTTTAGATGAGTGTTTGGAAAGCAGCACTAACCCCGCTCTCTCTCTCTCTCTCTCTTTCCTCTGAAAGTGTGTTCTAGGCGCTGGCTGCAGTCGAACAGGTGGTTCTTGTCTCAGAATAATCTGCTCTGGGCTCCTGAGGGCCGGACTCCTCCTGCCGGCCCACAGTGACGTGTGTTGACTCAATAGTCCGAGGCCTGGAGATCCAGTTACAGCCTTGTGGGGGGAGGGAGAGAGGACAACCAGCAGAGGGAGGAGGAACAGATCAGGGGGGAACCTTTTAACCCTTTACACTCCAAACATGATCTAGCCTTATGGATTACTGTTATTCCAAACCAGTGCACACTGCAGAACTGAGCAAAGGAACCCAAAGCATGACTGTAGAGCTGTGGTGCATGCAGGTTTCAGCCAGTTCTAGATATAGCACTGATTGTAGAGCTGTGGTGCATGCAGGTTTCAGCCAGTTCTAGATATAGCACTGATTGTAGAGCTGATTCAGAGCACAATGAAATGCAGCCTCTGCATTTAATCCAAACACACCATGCAGCAGGGGGCAGCTATTTTAAGCACTTGGGGAGCAGTGACAGGGACGGTACCTTGCTCAAGGGTACCTCGGGGCAACCTACCGGTCTTGGATTCGAACCCATGACCTTCTGATCCCGGGATTTCGTCCCTAAACACTAGACCACCGCTACCCACTGACTGTGTAGTATATGCAGGATTTTGTCAGTTCTAGATATAGCGCTGACTGCTGAACTGCAATTTACATCTACCACTTAGAACACAGCACATTTTATATCTGATCACCCAGTTGCTTTTTCGTTACACTTAACTTTAGTTCCCAGTTTAATTAATAACATTTTAAAACAAGCTGTTTTAAGTGTTTTTAGTTTGTGTGCTCTTCTCTAATGCAGCATAAAATTAAAGGCATAAAAATGTGCAAATATATTTCCTGCTTGAAAGAGATTCCTGCAGATCTCCGAGACCATCCCTAACGAGCCCTAACGAGCCCTCACGAGCACTAACGAGCCCTAACGAGCCCTCACGAGCCCTAACGAGCACTCACGAGCCCTAACGAGCCCTCACGAGCCTTCACGAGCACTCACGAGCCCTAATGAGCAAAACAGCCCCATATTTGCAGCAAGTAATCAGACATGTGCTTTTAGCTAGAACCTTGGGCACCACCTGTGCTGTCAGGAGCATAGATAGGTTCCTGGGTGGGATTACACCTGTGGTGTGTGGTGTCTGGGTGACCACTGACCCCTCCACCTCCACCATACCGTTACTTTAATCTCCTGTAAGGCCGAAGGTGTGAAACCACTCGCGGTCTGTGTTCTCAGCGGTCTGTAGGAGAGGTTCTCTTTCACTTTCACTCACAACCTCACTCCTCACCACTAGTGCTGAGCCACTGCTTAAGCAGGTTCTAGATATACTACTGACTTTAGATGTGTACCGACAGATATATAACTTGCTCTGCAGTCAGAGACATATCTAGAAAGAACTGAAACCTTATACTACAGGTCTACAGTCAGTGAAATATCTAGGACTCACTGAGACCAGCGTATACTACAGCTCTGTAGCCAATGATATATCTAGAATTGACTGACACCTGATTATACTACAGCTCTAGAGTCAATAATATATCTAGAACATGCCTACACTGTGGCTTGGAGACAAATCTAGAAGCTAGATCTAACACCACTACATTAAAGGTAAAGAACATTCTGGCAGCTGGTCACGTAACAGCCTGTTTAGAACTCACTGTTTTTGTCACAAAAGCCAAAACACTTGCATATATCCACCTGGGCAGCTTAGCCCCGCCCCTTAACACTTCGGCGTTACAGTCAGTGAGGGATGTTCACCTGAGTGAAACCTGTTTATGCCACTGCAGTGGAAATTTAATCTAGAACCTGCTTAAACTCTGCTTGACACTCAGTTACTTATCTAGAACCTGGTAACACCATGGGTGCACAGCCAGTAAAGCATCTACAATGGAGTAAAACCTTCTAACACTACTGCTCTACAGCCAGTGATATATCTAGAACCTGCTTACACTACTAACTTGTATCTATAACAGAGTAAAACCTAATTACATTTGGGCTCTATAGTCAGTAATATATCTAGAACCTGCTAACATTATGTCTCTACAGTTGGTTATATATTTAGAAGCTACGGCTTAAAGATATAATGATTAAAATCTGCTTATACTTCATATCTACAGTGAAGTATCTAGAACGTGTTAACACTGAGCTCTACAGATAGTGAAGTATCTAGAACTGACCGATATGTTTATCTGCGGTTCTACAGTCAGTGTCATATCTACAACTGTCTGAATTGTTATATTACACCACAACAAAAAGGAGCATATTGAGAACCGGCTAACTCTGTGGCTTAACAGTCTTTGATCTACCTAGCACCTTCTAAGACTATGGCTTTACAGTCTTTGGTATATCTAGAACTTGTGAAAAAACACTCTCCAGTTCTCCAATAAGTTCTCGATATGTTACTGACTGGAGAGTGTTTTTTCACAAGTTCTAGATATACCAAAGACTGTAAAGCCATAGTCTTAGAAGGTGCTAGGTAGATCAAAGTAACATATCGAGAACTTATTGAAAAATGTTTCACATTTTCCATGATTCTTCTGTGAGTGATATATCTAGAACCTGCTAACACTGTGGCAGAACAATCAGTGAAGTATCTAGAACTGACTGATATATATTACACAAAACACACAGTAACTGAGGATGAAGTATGAAAGAGTATCTGTGACATGGTTTAATGTGAGAGAACCCACATCTGCAAAACAGAACCTGCTTTATCATAATCTGTTCTTGACTACCTGTCTCACCTGCTTCTTCTTTTCGTCCCTTCCATCTTCCTCTCTCCATCTCTGTGCTGCTGCAAACAGAGAACGTATGATCTAATTAAAGTTAGAACCTCAAATGCATCAATTAGAACATTATTTTACACTAACTTGCCCTTTTTCTACCCTGAACCCGTGGCTTCCTGACCTATAGAACAGACCATCAGGGTTCTGTCCACCATGGACAAGTCCTCTGCAAACATAGCCTGGTTCTATTAATGTTCTCTCCTGAGCTGTGAGAACACTCAACTGATGTTCAGCTGATGTTCTTCCACTCTGTTCACACCACGAAACAGCAACACACACTTTACACACAGTAAACAACATAAACAACCATCATTCCAGAACCCAGCTCTTAATTAACTGACATTTGATCTGGAACATCAAAGCAGCAGGTCGCCACCTACTGGACCGGAGTTCAAACAGCTTCACCTCACGAACAAAACTGCACATCAAAGAGCTTTTAACACAGTTTATCTCCTTAATACAGTCCAGAATAATCCAGATCTAATGTTAGACATCAAACAAACAAAGAAAGAAAAATAAATAGATGAACAATAATAGATACAACAATAATAATAACAATAATAAAAAGGAGAATATGTATATATTTATATATATATATCATTCTTTATTAATGTTGTTGTTGTTGTTATATCCATTTTTGAGAATCTGAGATGTTATATGGGGTGTTGGTGTTCTAGACGTAGGCTAACTGTCTATGGACCAGGAGGTACATATGGACACACCTCCACCACTGGGTTCCTGAGCAACAACCCAGAACCCTGAGTGTCTCCAGGGGGACTGTCCTTATAATCCGGAACTGGAAGTGGATCTGGAGAAGACTCTCTGATGAATGTTGGTGTGCTTCACTGTAAATAAAGTTTATGTTCTCTCCCCAAATTTAGAGCCAAAGAGTAAAATATCATTTTTAGTTTAGACACTGGCTGTAGATTATCAGTCAGTTCTAGATACTACCACATATTGGTCAGTCCTGAATACATCACTAAATGCAGAGCCATAGAAAAATAGATCAGTCAGTTCTAGATACATCCTTGATGTTGTGTCATAGTGTATCACATCCATTGGTCCTAGATATGCCACTGATTTGGTCCCTGATATGTGACATATTCATCACTGGCTGTAAAATTCTTCTCTGACTGTAAAATGTTCTCTATATACCGGCTCTCTGGGGAAGGTCATACACTCTCATGGCTTCTCCTATCACTCTTATGCAGATGACACCCAACTTATCCTCTCTTTTCCCTCCTGCGATCAACAGGTTTCTACCCGAATCTCTAACTGCCTGGCTGACATCTCTGCATGGATGACAGTTCACCACCTCAAGCTCAACCCTAACAAGACTGAGCTTCTCTACCTGGAAGGCCATCAAACACCGCGACAGGACCTTCACATCTCCTTTGGCGATTCACTTCTCTTCCCATCTAGAACTGCTAGGAATCTCGGTGCCACTTTCGACAATGAGCTCTCCTTCTCCTCTCAAGTTCTTAATCTTTCTAGGTCCTGCTGACACCTTATTTTCAACATTAGAAGAATCCGTCCTTTCCTCACCACCCAGGCAGCCCAGCTACTCCTGCAGTCCCTGGTCATCTCGAAACTGGACTACTGCAACTGTCTTCTGGCAGGTCTTCCACTGAAGGTAACGGGACCTCTACAACTGATTCAAAATGCTGCTGCAAGACTCGTCTTCAACCATCCCAAGTTCTCTTCTTCCACTCCTCTGCTGCGGGACCTACACTGGCTCCCGGTGGCTGCTCGTATCAGGTTTAAAACTCTAACTCTTACAAGGCCTCTAACAGCCTTGCACCATCTTACCTGTCTGCTCTTATCAAACACCGTGTCTCTTCTCGTCCTCTCAGACCATCAAGCACTGCTCGTCTTGAACCCCCACCGTTGAAGAAAAGAGGAAGACACGCATCAAGACTCTTCTCAGTTCTGGCCCCTCGGTGGTGGAACGAACTCCCCCTGATGGTCAGAACTGCTGAGTCCCTCGCTGTCTTCAAACGTCGATTAAAGACCCTCCTGTTCATGGAATTATGAAGGGAGTAATCCTCCAAAACCATCTACTCTCCTACCCCTGCTCCTTCTTTCCTCAAACCTCTACTCTCCCTTTCCTGTCCAAAAAAAAACACATGTAGGTGTATATATTTGTCACAGGGGCTCTTAGTTTGTTACTTAGGTTGTAATAGCTAATGAGCAGTTACTGATCTGAGCTGGTTACCAAGATGATGAAGATGATGATGATGATGATGATGAAGATGATGATGAAGATGATGATGATGATGATGATGATCTATTGTGGAAATAAAGCGCTGTTGTAAGTCGCTCTGGATAAGAGCGTCTGCTAAATGCTATAAATGTAAATGTAAAATATCGGCCAGTTCGAGAAATGTTACAGACTGTCCTTTTCATTCTACAGATAAACACACACACACACACACACACACACACACACACACACACACACACTCCATTATGGCTCTCCTCCTGAGAGAACACACACTGACCGCAGGTTCCTGTTCTAACTAGATGTCGTTACTGCAGCTCCTAATCACTACTGTCCCAGCAGGAGTGTTTAGAGGAGGGGTGAGAGTGTTTTAGGGGGTCTGTGAGATGAGACCACTCACACACACACACAAACACACACACACACACACACATACACACACACACTCCAGCTCCTGGGGCTTACCATCAGGAAAACTCCTGCACTGGACAAGAATTTGTTCTAAGCCATGAATTAAAGGAGAAAGATTAAAAAAAAAAAAAAAAAAACAGAACTGTCCCCAGTGTGTGAACGGAACCGGATGTCTGAATGCCCTCACAGACATGAGCTGGTGGTGGAGACGCTGTCTGGTGTCTGAGACGGTCTTTTAGTTTGGAGAAGATTCTGGACTAAAACTGAACCCGTTCATGGTGGAGGGACACGAAGAACAGAGATTTAGGACTATTTTATTGTCCCATAGAGACACTCAGAGACAGTCTTACCTGGGGACAGAAAATGCACAGATTTGGGACAGCCGCTTCCACTCCCCACCACTGGAAAAAAAATCCTGACCCATTTTACACCAAATGTGGAGGAGTTTAATGCTGGACTGAGGGTGAAGTTTAGATTTCTCCTTCACAATAACTGCATTCATTTAAAGTTGATCTGTTACTCAGACCTGTTGTGACCCACGTCCACTCTGGAGGACCCTGTCAGCATCCCAGACACTGAATTTGAACCATTAAGTGCAATTTCCCTTTAAAAAAACAAAAACAAAAAACAGAACAAAACAAAATCTCCATCCATTCCAGTGTCGTTTGTGACAGACATGAAGAGCAGTTTTGAACGCGCAACATCTGTAGTTGTGTTTTTATTCTGAGTAGATGTTCAGGGTCGATCGTCACCTGGAAAATCTGTCACAGACCTGTGATCTGAGTCCTGGGACGGTGTTACAGCATCACTGAACTCGTCCCTTTGTGTCCCTGCAGTGAAAAAGAAAACCCACATTGAGGCTGCAGGTGCCTGCTGTCGGCCCGGCGGAGAGATGCTGTGCTTTACGAGGCTCTATTCACACACACTCACACACTGCCTATTATCCTACTGACACACACACACTCACACACGCACAAATCCGTGAGGCCTTCAGGGCATAAGAGCTGCAGCCGTAGCAACATCCGCCTTTTCCCGCGACCCCTTTCTCCTTCGTTCTGCCTTCACAGACACACACACACACACACACACACACACACACACACACCCCATCACCATTGTGATGTACTGCTTGTCTTTGTTTACATACTTATATCAAAGTTGTCCGTTTTAGCACAGAGGTTTTAACGTATATCATCCAGTGAAATAGTGTATTTTGTTTATGTATATTATTATAATATATTTAATATTTCTTGATCCTTTAAGTTTTGCCTCTTGATTTTGGCAGAGAAATCTTTAGAAATGTTGGGAAATGACTGAGATTTAAATGTGGTTTATTTACTCGGACAGTTTAAAGTCAGGTGGTGCTTCTGTCCGGTGACCCAGATCAGATTTTTATGCCTTAATGTGATTTAGTCCATTTTACCATCATCACCGTCCCGTAGAGACATGGGCAGCTTCACTGGGGGACAGAAAATTTAGAGATGTGGGACGTCCGGTTCCATTCACCACCACTGGGAAGAAATCAGAACCATCAAACCCACTCTGGAGGAGTTTCCACTGAACTATGGGAAATTTCTCAGCCACATTAACTACATTCATTACAGCGTAATGTTATTGTTTTTGTTTGGCTAGTGACCTTTCTGATTTGTAGTGGCAGAAACACCCGACGCTCCAGAAGATCAGCTGATTATCTTCAGTCAGACCTGGTTTTTCAGGCTGTCTGGGTCAGTTGGAGGGATAATTATTAACAGGGGGGATTTCTAACAGCCACCTTGGGAGGGGGAGGGCGATTACTGTTTAAACTGCCGGCTCACTTTGTGCTGGAGAGAGAAGGCGCCCCCTGTAGGTGCCCTTTAAAATCAGCACTGCAGGTGGAGGTCAGGGGTGAGGACGGATAAACTAAAGCTCATTACATCTGTCACTTTTAAAGAGTCTCATAGCAGATACATAATCTTTACTGAGACAAGAATGGATGCAATTAATAAGAATGGAAGAGATCAATAAGAATGGATGTAATCAATAAGAATGGATGCGATCAATAGGAACGGATGTGATAAAGTCAAGTCAAGTCAAGTAGTCAAGTAGGATTTTATTGTCATTTCAGCCATATACACAGTACACAGTGAAACGAAATAACGTTCCTCCAGGACCCTGGTGCTACACACAAGACAAGACACAACACAAGACACAAGACAACATAAGACACAACACGGGGCAACAAGTGCGGACAAGACAGACAAGACAGACAACAACAGACGGCACGACAGACAGTACATTCATCCGTGGAAGGCTGCAGTGTTGTGGAACAAAGCAGCCCAGGCACATTATGGTGTAGCAGTGTGGTGGAGCGGTGTTACTGTATTTAAAGTGCAGAGTGCAACACAAGATAAATAAATAAATACAGAATGAAAAGTGGAGGAAGTGGTGGGTTTAAGAGTTTTGTATTATTGGTGGGTTTTTAAGAGTCCATGATATTGGTGGTTCCAGAGTTCAACAGTCTGATGGCCAGGGGGAAGAAACTGGCCATCAGACATAAATAAGAACGGATGTGATGAGAATGGATGTGATCAATAAGAATGGGTGTGATCAATAAGAATAGATGCAATCAATAAGAATGGATGCGATCAATTAGAACGGATGTGATCAATAAGAATAGATGCGATCAATAAGAACGGATGTGATCAATAAGAACGGATGTGATCAATAAGAACGGATGTGATGAGAATGGGTGTGATCAATAAGAACGGATGAGATCAATAAGAACAGATGTGATGAGAACGGATGTGATCAATAAGAACGGATGAGATCAATAAGAACGGATGAGATCAATAAGAACAGATGTGATCAATAAGAACGGATGTGATCAATAAGAACGGGTGTGATCAGTAAGAACGGATGAGATCAATAAGAAAGGATGAGATCAGTAAGAACGGATGAGATCAATAAGAACGGGTGTGATCAATAAGAACGGATGAAATCAATTAGAACGGATGAGATCAATAAGAACGGATGAGATCAATAAGAACGGATGTGATCAATAAGAACGGATGAGATCAATTAGAACGGGTGTGATCAATAAGAACGGATGGGATCAATAAGAACGGATGTGATCAATAAGAACGGATGAGCTCAATAAGAATGGATGTGATCAATAAGAACGGGTGTGATCAGTAAGAACGGATGAGATCAATAAGAACGGATGTGATCAATTAGAACGGGTGTGATCAATAAGAACGGATGAGATCAATAAGAACGGGTGTGATCAATAAGAACGGATCAAATCAATTAGAACGGATGTGATCAATAAGAATAATAATAATAATAATAATAATACTTTATTTATAATCCCACGAATGGGAAATTCACTCTCTGCATTTCACCCATACACACATGTGCAGCAGTGGGCTGCTATTGAAAGCGCCCGGGGAGCAGTGTTGGGGACGGCACCTTGCTCAAGGGTACAGTAAGAACGGGTGTGATCAGTAAGAACGGATGAGATCAATGAGAACGGGTGTGATCAATAAGAACGGATGAGATCAATAAGAACGGGTGTGATCAATGAGAACGGATGAGATCAATGAGAACGGGTGTGATCAATAAGAACGGATGAGATCAACAAGAACGGGTGTGATCAATTAGAACGGATGTGATCAATATGAATGGATGAGATCAATAAGAACGGATGAGATCAACAAGAACGGGTGTGATCAATAAGAACGGATGTGATCAATATGAATGGATGAGATCAATAAGAACGGATGTGATCAATAAGAACGGGTGTGATCAGTAAGAACGGATGTGATCAATAAGAACGGGTGTGATCAATAAGAACGGGTGTGATCAATGAGAACGGATGAGATCAATAAGAACGGGTGTGATCAATAAGAACGGATGTGATCAATAAGAACGGATGTGATCAGTAAGAACGGGTGTGATCAATAAGAACGGGTGTGATCAATAAGAACGGATGTGATCAGTAAGAACGGGTGTGATCAATAAGAACGGGTGTGATCAATAAGAACGGATGTGATCAATAAGAACGGGTGTGATCAATAAGAACGGATGTGATCAGTAAGAACGGGTGTGATCAATAAGAACGGGTGTGATCAGTAAGAACGGATGTGATCAATAAGAACGGGTGTGATCAGTAAGAACGGATGTGATCAATAAGAACGGGTGTGATCAATAAGAACGGGTGTGATCAATAAGAACGGATGTTCTGTGCTCTGACTCTTCTGGATTCTGCACGTCATTGGAGAGATGTTCTGTTTTTAGAGCTCCATCCCTCGTTACTGATCTGTGATCTCTGGAGCTCCTCCTGCTGCAGAGGAACTACAGCTGGTGTGATTCCTCCAGATCATCTCCTCAGAGCTTCTGCAGGTTCACCCCAACTCTGACCAAGGCTGAGCAGAAGGTTTGGGGCTCTTGTTAAAAGTCTTCAGCTATAAAGTGCTTTTGTCGCACGTGCGGACGGAGCGCGTGTCACTGAAACACCGAGGCTTTTCTGCTGTTACCGTTAAAACACGAGAGAACTTCACTCACTCATTTATATCATCACTGGCTCACGAGTGTTCTTGTCCTGTGGTTTTGGAGATAGGAGGTTCTGATGTATAATTTTTTTCTAAACGGCTTGCCATAATATATACATCTAACTGAAAACTTTGAATCTATAGAAAAAAAGTCAGTATCTAGAATAATGGCTTTTCAATTCAACTCAAAGTTTTCAGTTCATATTCACATATGACGTACACATATTGCCCCCTGCTGGTCGTCTGTATTAACGCACGTTGTAACTTTCAATGAAAAGGGGTGAAAAGGCGCATGTAAAAGTGAAAGTGAAAGCGAACATGAACGTGAACCGTAGGAGGATTTAAATAAAAGCAAAGCCAAAAAGCAAAAAAGGCATAAATAAAACTAAACTAATCAAAAATTTTAATAGAATTAAAAATATTACAATAACAAAGAAACAAAAACATTATATATAAAACAAAAAATATTAAACAGAAATAAATGATAAATATGGACACCTTTTATTATTTTAATTATTGTCATTATTATAAATGATTGTTTGTGTATAAAACCCCACTGACCGAATGTACGAGTTTTAAACTGAGCATCAACTTTAATGTTTCCAAGCCCCGCCCCCAAACATACATATAAGGAGTGCAACGTGCGGATGACGTCACACGCGAAGTTATAAATATGTAGGTCGGAGCGTCTTGCAGTGAGGAGCTTCTCCTCCTCCAGCTCGGTTCTGCCTGGTAACCATGACGACCACTGCCGCACAAGGGAGGGGGGGCAAAGCAATAAGACTTCTGGTAACCATGGTGATAGCGCTCACATTTTATACTAAGATGTAAACAGACAACCCCCTTTCTTTCCAAAGCTCACTCCTCTTTTAATTATTATTATTTTTAGGAAAGTGCAGGTTCGTGTTATAATCAGCTGGAGGAACCAGGTAACTTCCTCCTGGCGGCACAATGTTCTTTCTCTCTTTTTCACCCTGATAGACAGAGACAAACAGAGCTCAGTGGAAAAACATGGACCATTTTCTTCTTCTGGCTGCTCCCATTATGTTTCCCCACAGCAGATTGTCCATCTCCATGTCTTCCTGCCATCAACATTTCCTTAAGGGAGAGAGTGGACTAATCTAATGTAAGAAAGAAAGAAGTTTTTTTTGTTCCTCTGTATTTCCCCTTCTCCTCCACCACCAGTTTGTCAGCAAGTTAATGTTGGGAAAACGGAAGGAATGTTTGAAGGCATCTGGGAAAAAGGATGGTAGGGATGTGCAAGCAAGTGTGGAAACCTTGAAAGCTAGCATTATGACTGGTGAAGGAACCTAATTTGATGTAGCTGTCGGGCCAAGAAGCAGAATGTGGAAAGAAGGAAGTTGGTGGAAATGGCTGCAACCACACTACCATTCTCTTCTTCCATCTGACTCTGGATCTGTCTTCCTCCATTCTTTCTCCCAAACTGTTGGACAGCAAGGTGCCAGTTGAAGCTATGAGAGTACATGTAAGGAAGCGAGAGGTCAGAACCCTAAATTTACAGCATTTGGCAGACGCCCTTATCCAGAGCGACTTCCATTTCCTGATTACAGGGACAGTCCCCCTGGAGCAACTCTGGGTTAAGGGTCTTGCTCAGGAACCCAATGGTGGTGGTGGTACACAGGGATGGTGGTGGTGCTAGAGGTAGGATTTGAACCTGTGACCGCTTGGTCCATCGATCCATAGGCAAGTATCCTACTCTAGACCACCTCCACCCCACACTAAAGTACAAGAAGCAAAGACCAAGACTGGTGCAAGACAGGGAGCAGGGTGGACAAGGGACCAGGAAACAGAAGAGCTGGTTGTGACCAGGAGACAGGAACTTACGATTACGAGTGCAGAGGAGAAAGTGGAACTGACTGCTACAAGGGACCAGCAGACAGAGGATCTGACTGTTAGAAGGGACAGGGAGACAGAGTAGCTGATTGTGATAAGGGATCAGGGGACAGGGGAGCTGACTGTGATAAGGGACCAGGGGACAGGCAAACTGAATTTGACAAGGGACCAGGAGACAAATGAGCTGACTGTTACAAAATGCCAGGAGACAGAGAGGCTGATGGTTACAAAGGACCATGATGCAGAGGAGCTGACTGTGACAAAGTGCCAGGGGACAGAGGAGTAGACTGTGACAAGGGACCAGGAGACAGAGAAGATGGCTGTTGCAAGAGAGCAGGAGACAGAGGAACTTAGGATTATGAGTGCCGAGGAGAAAGAGGAACTGACTGTTACAAGGGACCTGCAGACAGAGGATCTGGCTGTTAGAAGGGACCGGGAGGCCGAGTAGATAACTGTGACAAGGAACCAGGAGATAGAGAAGCTGACTCTTGCAAGGGAGCAGGAGACAGAGGGGATGACTGTGACAAGGGATCAGTAGACAAGGGGGCTGATTGTTTCAAGGGATCAAGGGACAGAAGAAATGACTTTTACAAGTGACCATGAAAAAGAGGAGCTGAGTGTGACAAGGAACAAGGAGATAGAGGAGCTGGCTGTTGCAAGAGAGCAGGAGATCCGTTCAAGGGATCAAGGAACAGAACATTTTATTTTTACAAGCGACCATGACAAGGGACCAGGACACAGAGGATCTGACTGTGAAAAGGGACCAGCAGACACAGGAGTTGACTGTTATGAGGAAGCAGGGGACAGGGGATCCTTTTGTAACAAGGGACCAGGGGACAGGATAGCTGAATTTGAAAAAGGACCAGAAGACAGATGAGCTGACTGTTACAAAGTGCCAGGAGACAGAGGGGCCTACAGTTACAAGGGACCATGATGCAGAGGTGACAGAGGACCAGGAGACAAGCTGACTGTGACAAGAGGACCAGGAGACAGAGAAGCTGGCTGTTGCAAGGGAGCAGGAGACAGAGGAACTTACGATTAAGAGTGCAGAGGAAAAGTGGAACTACATGTTACAAGGGACCTGCAGACAAAGGATCTGACTGTTAGAAGGGAACGGGAGACCGAGTAGCTGACCGTGACAAGGGACCAGGGGACAGGGGAGCTGAATTCGATAAGGGTCCAAGATACAGAGGAGCTGACTACTACAAGGGACTGGGAGACAGAGCATCTGACTGTTACTCCTCTTCTTCTGCTTCTGCTTCTTTTGGCTGCTCCTGTTTAGGGGTCACCACAGCAGATCATCCATGTCTTCTCTCAGGAACTTCCCTTACTCTTACTCTTGCTGGTCCACGTCTGTCACAAATCACTCCTGTCACTCTTCTCCATCCATTCCATCCTGCCTGCACTCTCTTCCACACTCGCCGTTACTCTGAACTGATAATCACAAGTATTTAAGTTCCTCCATCTTCACCTCCTCTACTCCTTCCATTCTCACCACTCAACTGTCACTTTTTTTCACTTTCATGTATTCTGTTTTTGTCCTACTCACTTTCATTCCTCTCCTCTCTAGAGCAGATCTCCATCTCTCCAGGTTCTTCTCAAGCTGCTCCCTACTCTCACTGCAGATCACAATATCATCAGCAAACATCATCGTCCACAGGGACTCCTGTCTAACCTCGTCCCTCAACCTGTCCATCACTATTGCAAACAAGAATGGGCTCAGGACCAATCCTTAATGCAATCCAACCTCTACCATAAATGCATCCATCACTTTTACTGCAGATCTCACCACTGTCACCCTGCCCTCATACATATCCTACTCTCACATACTTCTCTGTAACACCTGACTTCCTCATACAAAACCACAACTCCTCTCTAGGCACCCTGTCATCAGCTTTCTCCAAGTCCAACGGACCAGGGGACAGAGGAGGTGATTTTTACAAGGGACCAGGGGGCAGAGGAGCTGACTTTGACAAGGAGCCAGAGGAGCTGATTGCAATGAGGACAACCAAGGCAGAGGAGCCAACAGTGAGGGGACATGAAGATGGAGGAGCCAATGGTGATCTGGCGATGCAGAAGCTGGAAGCAACAAGGGTCCAGAAGACACAGGAGTTGAATGCAAAGAGGGACCAGGAGACACAGGAGTCCTGGACACTAACACTATAGTAACACGACACTACAGCATCACTAAACTACAGTAACCCTGCTGTACAGTACTGCAAGAAGAATCTCAGTGTGCACTGCCGTTGCCATGGTTACCGGAAGACCAGTGCACATTGCTGCAGCTTGTGATGTCATCACCGTAGTAACACCTGTTCTAGTAATCTAGAATGTTTCCGGCATGCAACTGCAGATGCTGTTCAGGTAAGACTACTGAAGCTGTCTGTGTGTGTGTGTGTGTGTGTGTGTGTGTGTGTGTGTGTGTGTGTGTGTGTGTGTGTGTGCGCGTGTGTGGGAGGACCTTGTATAAAGTGTGCATTAACACAATGAGATCCTGGTCCAAGAATGATCAAAGTTTTCTTGAAACAGAGAAGATAAAGAAAAATACTCACCAATTAAAGATCTGTTAGTTAACAGAGTGAAGTGGGGACTGTAAGGTTTAGAAACTGTGTTCATTTGTAAAGGACATCATTTATACTTTAATAATGAAACTTTATGGATCTTATGGATCTAATTTGTGCTGAGAAGTCAGTGCCCAGTGCTGGTTGTCTCACCCGTATAATCAGTTTCCCAAATCAGTTATTGTCCTAAATGAAAGTAAACTGCAGGGATGTTTCCATGTTTAATAGTTATTCTGTGCATTCCCAGATTTATAGCAGTGATGAGGATCCTGACGGCCCGAGTTTGTTTCTGCTTCGGAATGAACACCTCAGGAATTCTGTGATCAGACCCTTTAGTGGGAATAGAGGGTTACAGCAGGAGCTTCAGGATTTCTCAGTGCCGCTCTTTAGTTTTAACCCCTGCAGGACCTGCTTGTATCTCTGTAGCTACAAAAAACACCTCCTTATATGGACGTTGTGGGTGTGTAATGAAGATCAAGGCTGCAGATGGCACTGAGCTTCTACACCGTCTAGAATTCAAGTTCAGAAAGAGTTTAAAACGTACCCATTTTACCATCAGTGAACACACACTTTAGACTCAAACACTCTCTCACCTTTCTGTTCACACACCTGAACACACACTTTAGACTCACACACACTCTCACCTTTCTGTTCACACACCTGAACACACACTTTAGAGACTCAAATACTCTCTCACCTTTCTGTTCACACACCTGAACACACACTTTAGAGACTCAAACACTCTCTCACCTTTCTGTTCACACACCTGAACACACACTTTAGACTCACACACACTCTCACCTTTCTGTTCAAACACCTGAACACACACTTTAGACTCACACACTCTCACCTTTCTGTTCAAACACTTGAACACACACACACAATCTTTCTGAAGAGACACAGTGGATGGTGCTGTTCCCTCACAGTGAGTAGGTCCAGGGTTCTAATTCCTAGGCAGGACAATCCGTCTCCTTTCTATGTGGAGTGGACATGTTGTCCCTGTGTCTGTTTCCTGCAGGAGCTCTGGTTTCCTCCCAACGTCCAAAAACCTGCATGTCAGGTGGACCGGAGAAGCTAATTGGGCCCCTGGGTGAGTGTGAGGGTTTTGTCTGTGTGTCTGCCCTGTGAAGGACCGGCGACCTGTCCAGGGTGTGTCCCCGCCTTTCCTCCTGTAAAGAGCTGGGATAGACTAAAGCACCACCCACGGCACAAATCAGGACTAGTGGCTCAGAAAATGAGTGCGTGATTGTAAACCTTTCATCTTTTTAACATTTCCTACACCCCCCTCTATATATGATAAAGCCCTGGTGAAATATCAAAATATCAATCAAGTATATTATTCTACACACTGAACAAGGTTCTTTCCCGTTTGTGGTTCTAAGTGCAGCAGGAAAATCTCACCTGTTGGTTTTCTCACTGTAAAACATACAGGTGTATTAATATAGTCGACCAGCAGGGGGCAATGTGGACCCACACACACACACACACACACACACACACACACACACTAACACGCACACACACACACACACACACACGCACGCACACACACACACACACACACACACTCACACACACACACACTGCACAGGAGACAAAGGTGGGTGAAGAGCAGATAAAGGCTGATTTTAATGGATCCGGCCTGATGGCTTTGTCCTACTTAACACCTGGCCTGACACGAAACCCAGCAGAACATCTTCACATCAGATGTTCCACATCAAACCACACTTCCAGAAAGAACACTCACCCCATTCAACACACCTCACCCTGATCCAGGCCCTCTGTGTTCAGCAGGTTGTGTGTGTTTATTAAAATTTAAAGATTTCACTGTTTTAATGAACAAGCGAAAGTGAAGAAATGCATTTTACTGAAATTATACTTCATACTTTTAAAACAAATCATCATACTTTGAGAACAGACTGTATCTTCAGCCATACAATTAGAAATAAGTGACCGTGTGTAATTCGCTGTATGATGGAATTCAACAACACAAATTCATTCTGTACATTTACAATCAATTTCTCAACAGAAATTCAACATTAAAAGATTTATTTCTCAAAAACACAGTTTTTGAAAGAACAACCTGCAGGGAAATGTGTCCCCGAATCCCAGCGAGACATGAAATGATAAAGAGAACTAATTCTGGAGGGAAAAAAGGATGAGTGTAATAAGAATAAAATAATATAATAAAATAAATGTGGATGGAAAAGTTGTACAGGTATATAAAGCAGGTGTGAAATACGAATAGACCTGAATATACAAAGAACTAAAGATGAAGGGAAACAGAAGGAACAGAAAATGTATGTAAATATGAAAGAATGCAAGCCACCAGTCTGACCAGTATAAAATAATCAGGGCTGCACCCAGATAAAAATATTTTCCATTTCAGAAACCTTAACAAAACCAAGACACGTCTGATTTTTAAATTCAACTCAAATCAGCCGAACCTGCCGACATGTTTACTGAAAATCGATGAATGAAATAAATATATTAAAGAAAAGAAAATGACAATATTAGCAAATAAAATTAAATAATTATATGAAAATATTGAAGAATTTAGAAAAAATGTAATAAAAATATTAACAACTTCATTGACAGCGGAAACATTCAGATTCAATTCAATTCAGTAAAATATCAAAGAATTCAACAAAAATATAAGGATTCAAAGAAAAGAAATTTCAATCTTCATCGATAACTGAAGTATTCAATAACAAAATGAAAGAAAATGAAAGTGAATTTAATGAAAATCAAAGGATTCTATGAAAATATTCAAAATTAAATAAAATAATGGAGTTGAATGAAAATGAATGAATTATCGGTTTGAAGGAGGAAGATGCAGAGGACAGGAAGAAATGGAAACGGTAGATCCGCTGTGGCGACACTTAATTGGGCGTGGCCGAAAGAAGAAGAAGAAGAAAATAAATGAACGAAATAGAATTATAAAAGAATGAAATGAAAGCTTAACAACTTCAATGGAAATATTAATAAATTTAGTAAGGATGAAAGAATTTAATGAAAAATATTAACAACTTCATTGACAATTTAACCATTTAATGAAATGGTTGGAAATAATAAATGGAAATATTGCAGAATTGAACCAAAAGAATGTAAAACATTCCACGAGAAATAAAGAATTCAAAATCTTCATCGACATCTGAAGGATTAGAATCAAGATGGGAACTGTGTCAGTCACATGACTGTCTTTTTCTTTTTCTTCTTTTATCAGCTGCTCCCGTAAGTGTCTCCACGTCCTCCTGTCCTCTGCATCTTCCTTTTTCACACTGTCTCCCAACATGTGCTCTTTGTCCTTCTCTTATTATACTCCTCGTCTCTCCTTTGGACATGTCCAAACCAACACAATCTCACTTCTATCACTTTGTCTCCAAACTGTCCAGGATGAGCTGTCCCGCTAATCTCCTCATTCCTAATCCTGTCCATCTTCGTCACCCCCAACTCAATGGGACTGAAAATGGAGAAACGTAAAATATGATTTGTGCAGTGAAACCATGGACATTCTTGTAGATATAATCAATCAATACTTGATTTATCCTTTAATCAGTCATTTTAAGAGATCTGAAAAAGCCAAATCCAGAGTTCTGATTTCCTGAATAACTGTATTTGATTAGGGCCTCCTGTTATGTTATTGACACACACCTCATGCACATGAACTGAAATGAATCATTTAATATATTTTACATTAAATAAATATCCAAGATTTTATATTTTGGCAAAAAAGTTAGCGTTTCAATACTGAATATTTATCACAATCGATTGTAAAGTTAAAAAAGTCTTGCACCTCCTTTGGATCAATATTTTTCAAATCAAATCCTCACAGATCCTCCAACAGTGTGGACAAGGATGTCTCTCCATGGTCGTCTTTATTTTTAGACCATACCAAAGCCTTCACAGTCATAGCTAGGGGTGTAGGGTGGTCCTCCCTCTCCCCCATCACTCAGGATAACTGTCCTCTCTCTCTGTGGGTGTGTAGGGCGGTCCTCCCTCTCCCCCATCACTCAGTAGAACTGTCCTCTCTCTCTCTGGGTGTGTAGGGCGGTCCTCCCTCTCCCCCATCACTCAGTAGAACTGTTCTCTCTCTCTCTGGGTGTGTAGGGCGGTCCTCCCTCTCCCCCATCACTCAGTAGAACTGTAAAAACAGGTGTTTTAATACTAAATATTGATCACAATCAATTCAAGTGTTTTTAAATCGATAAACTCCCTTCAGGTCAATATTTTTTATCCTCTTGGTGGTGTCGATTATGCCCTCCCCCTCCCCCGCTGCTCGGCCCCCCCAGCTGCTGCTCCTTCACCCTAATAAGCCGCCTGCCGTAATCCTGGACTATCAGGATATCTGGCACTTACCGCACCAAAGATTCCGAATACCTAATCGCTCCGGAGGGGCCGAGCGGAAGTGCAATTTCCATCCGCTAATTGAAAAGCCGAAACTGTCCTAGTCTCCTCACAAAGAGAGAGAGATAGAGTGTGTGTGTGTATGAGTGTGTGTGTGTGTGTGCGTGTGTGTGTGCGTGTGCATGTGCTGGGAGGTTGGGAGTAGCTGGCTGTTCCCCTGCGCCCCGCGGCGCTCCTGCAGGAGCCGAACGGTAATGACCCGCCATCTCCGCACTCACAATTAATTGCCACTGTGAAAAAAAGGAGAAAAAAAAGAAAAGCAGAGAGTGAGTCTTCTCGTTATATTACACTACTCCACACACACACACACACACACACACACACACACACACACACACACACTCGCACAAACATACATTTACATATTTATATACACAGAAATACATACAGTCCCCCTCCAAAAGTATTAGAACAGCAAGGCCAGTTTATCTGCTTTTTTGGGCTGAAGATATTTATGTTAAAACAGTGTCCCAATACTTTTGCTTGCTTGAGAAACTGGGTGAGGAGATGTTGTGTAATTTTGCAGATCTAGATGGAAATACCAGAATATTAATAAAACCCAAATGTCAAAAATGAACAAATGGACCTCATTGTCCCAGATATTGATGGTGTCCTTGGTAAAGTTGGGGGACAAAAAGTCATGGTGGGAAAGTGAAGGTGTGAGAGAAACCATCTCACTGTTGGAGATACAGAGGGACTTGTCCTCAGGACAGATGCCAGACCTGTCCAGATCTGTTACGTTGTGACCTGCTCCTAACACAGAGAGCCACACTGGGTTAGGACCCAAAAGCAGCACCTGAAGCTGCAAGCACCCGAAATACTCAAGGAGACCCGAGATATCGCAGTCAAACCTGAAAATGGGTGGAAAACAAACCCTCAAAACAGGTGGAAAACAAAACGGTCACGCGTGTGACCTTTTTTTTTCTTTAGCATGTGAGCTTGTCGCCTTGTGCTTTTTTTTCCCTTTAGCACGTGAGCTTATCGCTTCGTGCTTTTTTCTTGTTTTGTTTTTTTTTTGAGTGAAGTGTGAGTGAGAAGCTGGAGACACTCAGAGGGGGGTGTAGCGTCATTCAGCACAACAAGCCGAAGCTTGAGGGTGTCGATCTGACACAAAGAGAGAGAGAGAGACCCGAGAGTAAACTTTCTTTACTTATCTTTACCAAATTACGGGCAGTGTTGTAAAAAATGACCCAGCAAGTCTTCACTGTTTCCTTGTGTTTATAAAGGGGAGGAGTCAGCTGAAAGGAATTACTCCTGATTACTGTGCCTGACTCGCCGGTCTGGCTCCCCCAAGTGCCCTCTAGGAACGGCACCGGACATTCCCAAACCCACAGCCTGGTCCCACCGAAAGGCCCTGATGAGCTCCGGTTCCAGAATGCAATGAGCAGGGACCCACGAAAGCTCCTCAGGGCCATAACCCTCCCAGCCGACCAGAAACTGGGAATGGCCACAAACCTGGCGTTCCCTCAACAGCCGACGGACTGTGTAAGCCAGGGGAACCATCAATAAGCCGGGGCACTGCAGCCAGGGCCTGTGTGCTACAGAGCATGGGCTTGAGGCGGGAAACATGGAAAGTTGAGTTGATGCGCATGGTCCTTGGCAGGAGCAACTAGTTCTCCCTAAATTTCATCAACATGTGGATTTTGCAACGAGGGGGGAAACACGCTGGACTGTGTTTACACAAACATGGACGGCGCGTACAGAGCGGAGCCCCGCCCCCAACTCGGACACTCAGGCCACATCTCTGTTCTGCTGGTCCAGCGTACAGACCCATCGTCAGGCGTGTGAGGCCTACCCTGAAGCAGGTGAAGACCTGGCCCACAGGAGCCATCTTTGCTCTTCAGGACTAAACGCACTGACTGGGACATGTTTAGGGAGGCTGCAACCTACGGTGACTCCATCAACCTGGAGGAGTACACAGCTTCAGTGACTGGCTACATCAGCAAGTGTATTGAGGATGTTACTATCTCCAAGTCCATCATCACACGACCCAACCAGAAGCCATGGATGACTGTGGAAGTGCGCAGACTCCTGATAACCTGGGACAAGGCCTTCAAGTCAGGGGACGAGGCCGCCCTAAGAACAGCGATGGGCCATTAGAGCAGCCAAGCGAGCTCACGCACAGAGAATCCATGGCCACTTCAAGAACACCGGTGACACACGGCGCATGTGGCAGGGCATCCAGGCCCTCACCAACTACAGGACATCTCCACCTGCCTGTGATGGTGACTCCTCCCTCCCAGATGCGCTGAACCGCTTCTACGCACGATGCGGCAAACAACAAGATAATGAGGAAGACCATCACTCCTCCTAATGACCAGGTTCTCTGTCTGACCACGGCCGAGGTGAGAAGATCTCTTCTCAGAGTCAACCCACGGAAAGCTGCTGGTCCAGACAACATACAAGGTCGTGTGATCAGATGATGTGCAGAACAGCTGGCAGATGTTCTCACTTACATCTTCAACATCTCAGCACCACTGTCTTCTACAGAGGAACCATCAAGAGAATCCTGAGCAGCTGCATTACTGCCTGTTACAGGAACTGCAACATCTCAGACCACAAGTCCCTACAACGGGTAGTGAGAACAGCTGAGAAGATCATTGGTGTCTCTCTGCCCTCTGTACAGGACATCTTCATCCGCAACCAGCATTGTGGATGATCCCTCTCACCCGGCCCACACTCTCTTCTCCCTCCTGCCATCCGGGAAAAGGTTCTGCAGCATACGGGCCTCCACTTCCAGGATGGGAAATAGCTTCTTCCCCCTGAACATCAGACTTTTAAACTGACAATGTGTTCACACTTTTATTAATCTATTTCTATTTTATTCATCAATTAATACTATTCATTTTTTTTCTTGCACTCTGCACTACCCATAACGCTGCTCTGTTACACTGTTACACTGCCCAACAACCTGGGCTGATTTGTTCTATAACACTGTCTGTTGTTGTCTGTCTTGTCTGCACTTGTTGCCTTGTCTTGTGTTTTATGTTGTTTCTTCTGTTGTCTTGTGTCTTGTGTGTAGCACCAGGGTCCTGGAGGAACGTTATTTCGTTTCACTTTGTACTGTGTATATGGCTGAAGTGACACTAAAATCCTACTTGACTTTATTGCTACTTGAAACTGGGAGCACCTTGAAAAGACCCACATAACGCGGGGCCAGCTTCCGGGACTCAACTCGGAGAGGTAGTTCCTTTGCAGAAACCCAATGCATTTGCCCTGGCCTAAAAGATGGCCCATCGTTTGCTGTCAGCCGCCCGCTTTTGTGCCACAGAAGCACGTTGAAGGATACTATGTGCCTTCAGCCAAGAGCAGCGGCAACGTTGCACCAAAATGGCTGCAGCAGGAACCACCTCCACCTCTTCCTGTTGTGGGAACATAGGCAGGGCAAAGCTAAACTGACACTCAAAGGGGGACATGCCCAAAGACGAGTGCCAGAGGGTGTTATGAGCATACTCTGCCCATATGAGCTGGTCAGAGGAAGAGTTTTCAGAAGCTAGGCAATGGAGGGTTTGTTCTAGGTCCTGGTTAACCCTCTCAGTCTGGCCATTAGACTGGGGGTGGTAGCCAGAAGAGAGGCTGGTGGTGGCCCCAAAGGATTTACAAAAGGCCTTCGAAATAAGGCTAGCAAATTGAGGACGCCAGTCTGAAACAATGTCCACTGGTAGGCCATGGATACGGACAGTATGGTGGAGCAGTAACTCTGCCATTTCCTTGGCTGAAGGGAGTTTACGTAGAGCTATGAATCTGCCAGCTTTTGAAAACCTGTTCACAACCACCAGGATAACAGTGTTTCCATGGGAAGGGGGTAGTCCTGTAATAAAATCCAGGGGGAGATGTGATCAGGGGCGCTTGAGGATCGGCATTACTAACTTCCTTTTCAATTCCCCAGTGTATAGGGGCTACAATTCTTTGCAGGGGAATAATGGGTTCAGGGGGGCCTTTGGAGACTGGAGGGTTCCACTGGCGAGAGAGGGCATCTGGCTTGATGTTCTTAGACCCAGGTCGATATGACAGCAGGAAACAGCATCAGGCAAAGAACAGTGCCCTTCTGGCCTGACGGGGGTTGACGTTCAGCTTGCTCAATATAGGCCAAGTTCTTATGGTCGGTCCAGACCAGCACCTGATGTTAGGCCCCCTCAAGCCAATGTCTCCATTCTTCGAGGGCAAGCTTAACTGGCAGCAGCTCCCAATCCCCCACATCGTAATTACGTTCGGCAGGGTGTCTTGCGGGTAAGGGCAGTCAAGGGGCTGCTATCGTGCTAAAGTTATGCATGAAACAGCGGAAAAAGTTGACCAAGTCTAGAAAGCGTTGCACTAAGCAATTAGAGGTGGGGCGTGGTCACTCGGCCACTGCTTTTATTTTATTTGGGTCCATACTTACAAATTAATTATATTCTATGAGTAATTGGAGTAATCTGATGAGTGATGACCCCTGAAGCTAAGGCCCGCTCATCGATAGCTGGCACAGGAAGTGGCTGATCCAGGGTCACCATGGGTAATCCCCATTTCTTGGCCAGCCCTGCACTGATGAAGTTACCAGCAGCCCCTGAGTCTATGAAGGCCTGAAGACGTTCCTCTCTAGGTGAACCCCAACGTATGGATGCACTGAGGAATACCCCTGATGGCTGTGGGAAAATTGGAGGGCCTGCCACGGAGTCCCTATTCAGTGGCAGGCCTCCTAGTTTGACGTCAGCTCTTGGCAGGATGCCTGAAGGTGTCCGGAGCGGCCACAGTAAAGGCTTCTGCCTTCCCGCATCCGGTCCTACCGTTCCTGGCCGGAAAGGCGTGAATGCCCTAGCCGTATGGGCTGAGGCTCCTGTGAAGGGTCCTCAGTTTGTGAGAATATGGGAACTGTGTGCTGTGAGTTGGCTCTTAGTCTTTTGGACCTTTCAGTCTCCCGAGTCTGTCTACATTCCCTAAGGCGATTATCAGTCCTTAGGGAGAGTTCGATTAGGCACTCAAGGGTGGAAGAAGGGTCACTATTCAGCCCCTGGGAATAGGCTGCCATTAATGCTTTTGAGTTCCAGCCTTCCTGCAGCTAGGGTATGGAACTGAATGGCGTAATCTGCAACTGACCGCCTTCCCTGTCGTAGTTGTAGCAGGGTGGAGCTGGCCTCCCTCCCACTGATGGGATGGTCAAAAGTGATTCTGAGGGCAGAGGTGAGCTGAGTGAAAGAGGAACACACCTCTGGCTGGTGCTCCCACACAGAGCTCTCCCTGTGAGCAGTGAAATAACATAGGCTACCTTGGCTCTCTCAGTGGGAAACCAGGCAGGCTGCTGCTCAAATGCTAGAGAGCATTGTAGGAAGAAGCCACTCAATCGTCCCTGTGCACCATCAAAACGCTCGGGAGGTGGTAAAAGCAACATTGGCTGAGACAAAGTAATGGGAGGAGTTGCTGCAGAGGCAGTTGCAGGAGGTTCAGGTCTAGCTCACAGTAGTGAGCAGTAGTGAGTTCCTGCAGCTGTGACATTATCTGCTGCAGGACCTGTTCATGCCTGCCTATGGTAGCTCCCTGAGCAGCCAGAGCAGTCTGAACGGCATCTCCGGGTGTCGCTGGGTCCATACTGGCTGGGTTGTTCTGTTACGGTGTTTTCCTCAAGGAAACCCAAGATCCATCCATCCATCCATTTTCTTCCGCTTATCTGAGGTCGGGTCGCGGGGGCAGCAGCTCCAGCAGGGATGCCCAGACTTCCCTCTCTCCGGCCACTTCTTCCAGGTCCTCCGGGCGGATCCCAAGGCGTTCCTAGGCCAGCCGAGAGACATAGTCTCTCCAGCATGTCCTGGGTCTTCCCCGGGGTCTCTTTCCAGTGGGACGTGCCCGGAACACCTCACCAGGGAGGCGTCCAGGGGGCATCCTAATCAGATGCCCGAGCCACCTCATCTGACTCCTCTCGATGCGGAGGAGCAGCGGCTCTACTTTGAGCCCCTCCCGGATGACTGAGCTTCTCACCCTATCTCTAAGGGAGAGTCCAGACACCCTGTGGAGGAAACTCATTTCGGCCGCTTGTATTCGCGATCTCGTTCTTTCGGTCACTACCCACAGCTCGTGACCATAGGTGAGGGTGGGAAGGTAGATCGACCGGTAAATTGAGAGCTTTGCCTTCTGGCTCAGCTCCTTCTTCACCATGACGGACCGATGCAGAGCCCGCATCACTGCAGAAGCTGCCCCGATCCGCCTGTTGATCTCCCGCTCCATTTTACCCTCACTTGTGAACAAGATCCCAAGATACTTAAATTCCTCTAAAATGGGGCAGGATCTCACTCCCAACCCTGAGAGGGCAGTCCACCCTTTTCCGACTGAGGACCATGGCCTCAGATTTAGAGGTGCTGATTCTCATCCCAGCCGCTTGGCACTTGGCTGCGAACCGATCCAGAGAGAGCTGAAGGTCACGGCATGATGAGGCCAACAGGACAACATCATCTGCAAAAAACAGTGACCCAATCCTGAGCCCACCAAACCGGACCCCCTCAATGCCCTGGCTGCGCCTAGAAATCCTGTCCATAAAAGTTATGAACAGGATCGGTGACAAAGGGCAGCCCTGGCGGAGTCCAAGCCTCACCGGGAACAGGTCCGACTTACTGCCGGTAATGCGGACCAAGCTCTGACACCGGTTGTACAGGGACCAGACAGCCCTTAGCAGGGAATCCGATACCCCATACTCCCGGAGTACCCCCCACAGGACTCCCCGAGGGACACGGTCGAATGCCTTCTCCAAGTCCACAAAGCACATGTAAACTGGTCAGGCAAACTCCCATGCACCCTCCAGGACCCTGCTAAGGGTGTAGAGCTGGTCCACTGTTCCATGACCTGGACAAAAACCACATTGCTCCTCCTGGATCCGAGGTTTGACTATCCGACGGACCCTCCTTTCCAGGACCCCTGTATAGACTTTCCCCGGGAGGCTGAGAAGTGTGATCCCTCGATAGTTGGAACACACCCTCCGGTCCCCTTTCTTAAAGAGGGGGACCACCACCCCGGTCTGCAAATCCAGAGGCACCGTCCCCGATGTCCATGCGATGTTGCAGAGGCATGTCAGCCATGACAGTCCTACAACATCCAGAGCCTTGAGGAACTCTCATCCACTCCCGGAGCCCTGCCACCAAGGAGCTTTTTGACCACCTTGGCAACCTCAGCCCCAGAGATGGAAAAGTCCACCTCTATGTCCCCAGGCTCTGCTTCCTGCTCGGAAGGCATGTTGGTGGAATTAAGGAGGTCTTCGAAGTACTCCCCCCACCGACCCACAATGTCCTGAGTCGAGGTCAGCAGCGCACCATCCCCACTATACACTGACTGTGCACTGCTTTCCCCTCCTGAGACGCTGGATGGTGGACCAGAATTTCCTCGAAGCCGTCTGGAAGTCCTTCTCCATGGCCTCTCCAAACTCCTCCCATGCCCGAGTTTTTGCCTCAGCAACCACCAGAGCCGCATTCCGCTTGGCCTGTCGGTACCTATCAGCTGCCTCCTGAGCCCCACTGGCCAAAAAGGCCCGGTAGGACTCCTTCTTCAGCTTGATGGCATTGGGTGCCCACACCGCGACAGGCACCGACCACCTCCCGGCCACAGCTCCGGTCAGCCGCCTTGACAATGGAGGCGTGGAACATAGTCCATTCATACTCAATGTCCCCCACCTCCCCCGGGACGTGGTTAAAGCTTTGACGGAGGTGGGAGTTGAAGCTTGTCCTGACAGGGGACTCTGCCAGACGTTCCCAGCAGACCCTCACGATGCGTTTGGGCCTACCAGGCCTGACCGGCATGCTCCCCCACCAACGAAGCCAACTCACCACCAGGTGATGGTCAGTTGACACCTCCGCCCCTTTCTTCACCCGAGTGTCCAGGACATGGGGCCGCAAGTCCGACGACACGACCACAAAATCGATCATCGAACTGCGGCCTAGGGTGTCCTGGTGCCAGGTGCACATGTGGACATCCTTATGCCTGAACATGGTGTTCGTTATGGACAATCCATGACGAGCACAAAAGTCCAATAACAGAACACCGCTCTGGTTTAGATCGGGGGGGCCATTCCTCCCAATTACGCCCTTCCAGGTGTCACTGTCATTGCCCACGTGAGCATTGAAGTCCCCCAGCAGAACGATGGAGTCCCCAGGAGGGACGCTCTCTAGCGCCCCCTCCAGAGACCACAGAAAGGGTGGGTAGTCCAGAATGCTGTTTGGCGCATAAGCGCAGACAACACTAAGGACCCGTCCCCCAACCCGAAGGTGGAGGGCCGCCACTCTCTCATCTGCCAGGGTAAACCCCAATGTACTGGCCCCAAGCCGTGGGGCAATAAGTATGCCCACACCTGCTCGCCGCCTCTCACCGGTGGCAACTCCAGAGTGGAAAAGAGTCCAGCCCCTCTCAAGGAGACTGGTTCCAGAGTCCAAGCTGTGCGTCGAGGTGAGTCCAACTATAGCCGGAACTTCTCAACCTCGCGCACTAGCTCAGGCTCCTTCCCCACCAGAGAGGTGACATTCCACGTCCCAGGAGCCAGCTTCTGCAGCCGAAGATCAGACCGCCAAGGCTCCCGTCTTCGGCCACCGCCCAGCTCACAACGCACCCGACCTCTTTGGCCCCTCCCACAGGTGGTGAGCCCATGGGAAGGGGGACCCACGTTGCCTCTTCGGGCAGTGCCCAGCCGGGCCCCATGGGTAAAGGCCCGACCACCAGGCGCTCGCCATCAGGCCCCACCTCCAGGCCTGGCTCCAGAGGGAGGCCCCGGTGACCCACGTCTGGGCGCGGGAAAACGTCTTCCATAATTGGTTCTCATCATAAGAGGTCTGAACCGCTCTTTGTCTCTTCCCTCACCTAGGACCTGTTTGCCCCCGTATAAAGCCTCCGACAACATAGCTCCCAGGATCATTGGGACACGCAAACCCCTCCACCACGATAAGGTGGCGGTTCAAGGAGGAGGAAACCCAAGATATTGCAGTAAAACCCGAAAATGGGTGGAAAACCATCCCTCAAAACGGGTGGAAACAAAGTGCTTGCGATTTTAATTTTTTTTTTCTTTAGCATGTGAGCTTTTCGCTCTCTCTCTCTCTCTCTGGGTGTGTAGGGTGGTCCTCCCTCTCCCCCATCACTCAAATACCAGCATTTATAGGCTAAAGCATTCACACACACACACACACACACACACACAGACACACACACACACACACACACCTACACACACATATATCCTCACATATACTCATCTCTACTTCTGTTTCCTGACGGCTTCCTGTGTATTATAGGTGTGTGTGTGTGTGTGTGTTTGTGTGAGGGTATGTGTGTGTGTTTGTGTGTTAGATTTCAGTCCAGTATGGGGATGACAAGCTAATCTAGAGGGGAATCACACACACACACACACACACACACACACACACACACACACACACTACAGTGTGTATAAATATGCCCATATTGTGGAAGCTCTAATTTGGGCTCCGTACCTGTCTGTGGTTGAAGGTGACACACACATATACACACACAGACACACACACACACATATACACACACACACACACACACACACACACACACACACACACACACACAAGTGGGCCTTCACAGCTGTAGTTCTGCACTACTGACCTCACAGCACAGAAATGATAAACAACTCATCCTCGTCACACCCAACGAACATCTCAGCATCTTTAACTCTGACACCTCCAGCTCAGCCTCCTCCCTTTTCGTCAGTGCCACCATCTCCAACCCATACAACAGAGCTGGTCTCACTACCATCCTATAAAAACCTTTCCTTTCACTCTTGCTGGTATCCGTCACAGATCACTCCTCACATTCTGTCTTTATCCAACTCACTTTCCTTCCTCTCCTCTCCAGAGCAGATCTCCATCTCTCCAGGTTCTCCTCAAGTTGCTCCCTACTCTCACTGCAGATCACAATATCATCAGCAAACATCATCGTCCACGGAGACTCCTGTCTAACCTCGTCCTTCAACCTGTCCATTACTACTACAAATAAGAATGGGCTCAGTGTTGATCCTTGATGTTATCCAACCTCTACCTTAAAAGCATCCGTCACTCCTACTGCTGCTTTAACTTTAAACTTTAAAGTGTTTATGTTCTGAGTGTTTAAACTGTGAGTGTTTAACTCTTAAACTCGGTGTGTTTAGCTCTTAAACTGTGAGTGTTTAACCCCTAAAGCTATTATTGTTTAATGAAGTTTTTTTTTAAATGAAGTTATTTTTATAACTTTTTAAAGGATAATTCACTTTTTTGCCAAAAATCAAACCTTAAATTTTCAAGAATAAAAGGAAACAAAATACAATGTGAATAATTAATATTAAAGAGTCTTTTTGAACAATTATATGCTGTTCATTTTTAATAAGTGTTTTACAGTTTAAGTGAGGTTTATACTGAATTGTATTGAATACAGACACTCTTACCCAGAGCAACTTACATTTCTTAACTACAGGGACAGTGCCCTCTGCAGACACTTTGGGGTTCAGGATTTTGTTCAGGAACCCAGTGATGGTAGTGCTGGAGGTGGGATTTGAACCTGCAACCTCTTGATCTGTAGATGAGTATCCTACCACTAGACCACCAGCACCCCAGCACAAATCCTTAATAACGGAAACTGGGAAATAAAAGAAACAAACCTTTTAAGGAGTGAGCGGGAAATTGTGTAATTCTAACCCAACCAAAAGGGATGCACAAGCCAGTATCAGTGCCAGTGTTTCTTTGTGCCGGTCCCAGTACCAGATAAATGGGGAGGGTTACATCAGGAAGGGCATCTGGTGTAAAGCTTTTTCCAAATCAATATGCAGACAACCAATCAGATTTCCATACCGGATCAATCGAGGCCCAGGTTAACAACAACTGCCACCAGACCAGGTGTACTGGAGGAGGGTTTAAACTGTTCTACCATGGTGTGGATGGAAGGAGGAATGGGGGAGGAGTTATCCTGAAGGAAGAGTATGTGGAGAGTGTTTTGGTGGTGAAGAGGGTGTCAGGGAGGGTGATGAGTTTGAAGCTGGAAGTTGAAGGTGTGATAATGAATGTTGTTAGTGCTTATGCTCCACAAGTTGGTTGTGAGATGTACATTTACATTTACATTTACAGCATTTATCAGACGCTCTTATCCAGAGCGACTTACATGTCCTGATTACAGGGACAGTCCCTCTGGAGCAACTCAGGGTTAAGGGTCTTGCTCAGGGACCCAGTGGTGGTAGTGCTGGAGGTGGACATGTTGGTGAAGGGAACAGAGGTGATGAGGAGGTGATGGGTAGGTATATAAGAGTGGAGGAAGATGCTCACAGGTGGATTATATCCTTTGAAGGAAGGTCAGTCTGAAGGAGATTGGAGGTTGTAAAGTAGTGACAGGGGAGAGTGTAGCTAAACAGCATAGGATGGTGGTCTGTAGGATGACCTTGGAGGTCAAGAAGAGGAGGAAAGTGAGGGCAGAGTCGAGGATCAAGTGGTGGAAGCTGACGGAGGAGGACTGTAAGGTGGAATTCAGGCAGGAGTTAACACGGGCACTGGGAGGTGTTGAAGAGCTACCGGTTTGCTGGGAAACTACTGCAGAAGTGATCAGGCAGACGGCTAGAAATGTACTTGGGGTGACATCTGGAAGGAAGAAGGAGGATAAGGAAACCTGGTGGTGGAACCGAGAAGTCCTAGAGAAGACTTCTATACAAAAGAAGAGGGAGGCAAAGAAGACATGGGACAGTCAGAGAGATGAAGAAAGTAGACAGGAGTACAAAGAGATGAACCGCAGGGTGAAGAAAGCAGTGGTGAAGGCCAAAGATAAGGTGTTTGGTGAATTGTATGAGAGGTTGGACAGTAAAGAGGGAGAAAAGGACCTTTACCGATTGGCTAGACAGAGAGACAGATCTGGGAAAGATGTGCTACAGGTCAGGGCCATTAAAGATAGAAATGGTAACGTACTCACAGGTGAACAGAGCGTGTTGAGCAGATGGAAGGAATACTTTGAGGAGCTGATGAATGAAGAAAATGAGAGAGAGAGAAGACTGGATGATGTGAGGAGAGTGAACCCGGAAGTGCAGCAAATAAGCAAGATGGAAGTAAGGGCAGCGATGAAGAGGATGAAGATTGGAAAGGCTGTTGGACCGGATGACATACCAGTGGAAGCATGGAGGTGTTATGGGGAGATGGCAGTTGAGTTTCTGACCAGATTGTTTAACACAATCTTGGCAAGTGAGAGGAGCCTGATGAGTGGAGACGAAGTGTACTGGTACCGATCTTCAAGCATAAGGGTGATGAACAGAGCTGTAGTAAATATAGAGGGATAAAGTTGCCACAGCATGAAGTTCTGGGAAAGAGTCATGGAAGCAGGTTAAGAAAAGAGGCGATGATCAGAAGAAGGTGAGGAGTTGCATTGTGCCTTTGTGGACTTGGAGAAAGCATATGACAGGGTGCCTAGAGAGGAGCTGTGGTTTTGTGAAATGAAATGAAAGCATGAGGAAGTCTGGTGTTACAGAGAAGTATGTCAGCGTAGTTCAGGATATGTATGATTGCAGTGTAACAGTGGTGAGATCTGCAGTGGCAGTGACAGATGCATTTAAATTAGAGGTTGGATTACATAAAAGATCAGTGCTTAGCCCATTCTTGTTTGCTACAGTAATGGACAGGTTGACGGACGAGGTTGGACAAGAGTCTCGGTGGACGATGACGTTTGCTGATGATATTGTGATCTGCAGTGAGAGTAGGGAGCAGCTTGAGATTTTTGTTGGGACCAAAGAGGAGGTTTATGGGCATGGTCAGAGAGGACATGCAGGTGGTTGGTTTGTAGCAGGAAGATGCAGAGGACCGGAAGAAATGGAGATGGTTGATCTGCTGTGGCGACCCCTAAACGGGAAGAGCCGAAAAGAAAAGGGTGAAGAATGTCTTTTTGTAATTCTCATAAGAATTTTCTTATTATTTTCTTATTCCCAGAATAAATGGCAGTGATTATCATCCTGACCCACATGAATATGAGTGTTTAACCCTAAAAGTCAAGGATGTTGAAAAACCCATCCTTTGATGCAAAAACCAATAATTGTGCATTTAATCTTTAGATTTAAAGGTTAAAACCTGCCTTTTAGGGTTCAACCACCTCACATGATCTGGGATTAAATGCTCGTGATAAATAAAGGCCGTATCTGGGGATGTGATACTGTGAGTATGATGAGAGGAGCAGGTTCCTTGCTGCTCTGAGGATGGTTCACATGAATCTTTGCTCTTTAGTGATTTATATGAATCTGCTGTCACTCGCTGGGTTTGTGTATTAAAACAGAGCAGCTCTGTAAATAAGGCTGAGCAGTCGAGATCAGCCGAGGCCGTCGAAAGACACTTGACCAAGGGAGGTTAATCAGGTGTTACAGTGGAGAACCTGGAAAATGTGAGTAATGGCTTTAGAGAAAGCGTTTGATAGTCAGTGTTAAAGTGGCAGTGATGAAACTGAGGATCATCTCAACTCAAAACCTTTTAACAGAACTGATCACAACACACCTAATTTCTCTAACTGAGCATCGAAACTGGAGAAAAGGGAGAGGTTTGAGAGGAGATCAGGAAGAGGGTCATCCACTTGCTCAAGGTAGAGGAATATCCAGGGAAAATGTGTGAATTTATTAAAACTGGAGTTCAGAAATAATCAGAAGATAAGTGAGAACCGTGTGACATTAGTGGTTCCTTTTCCTCAGCTGAAGACCTGTCCATGATTACAGCAGTTTTGGTGCTTCTTCTTCTACTTCTTCTTCTTCTTCTTCTTCTTCTTCTTCCTCTTCTTCCAGCAGCTCATGTTTAGGTGTTTCCACAGTGGATCGTCTTTCTCCATGTCCTCCTGTCAAACCTGTATAACATAGCTGGTCTCACTACCTTCCTGCAAAGCTTCACTTTAACTCTTGCTGGTCCACACAGGTCACTACAACTGGTCCAAACCAGTGGAAATGTGGGCTGGCTCACCAGATCCATGGTTCAAAGATTCCAGAATGGAACTGGATCAAGAACCAGTGCCCTGTTGATGGAAAAGTGGCTACACATTTTAAAGAACACTTCTGTTCAGGAGTGCTGGAGAAGTGAAGAGCTGATAAAACCACTCGTCCACAGTAGACAGGTGGAGGGACATGGCTGGAAAGGGCAGTAATGTTTTATCTCTGTGTGTCCCCCTGGACTCAAACATGTCCTTTATAAAATGGAGAAAACAGAAAATCATAAAGAGGATCCCGTCCCCGTCGGCAGTGTGGACACCGCGAAACGCTCTCAGGATGCTCATAAACCCAGAGTGTCCTACAGCTGGCTGGACACGGCCCACTGCGGGGGACATGTTGGACTTGGGTGTCCAGCTGAGCCACACTGTTCGGTTGAACTCTTAACTCCTTTTATCACACAGTTCAAATAAAAAGAAACTGACAATTTAGGAACCTTTAGAACCTTTTTTATATATCTCTATGAAACAAGGCTAGAAAGGTCTTTTAAGTTCTGTGTATAAAGTATCGATATAAAAGTTTTAGAAGTGCCGCACTGAACAGTCAGTTTGTATTTTGAAAACAGGCTTTCTGTAAATGTGGTTACAGTTAAAAAGGTCATTTTATTTTTTGTTTTTTATCAGTTTGTCCACCCAGCAGTGGGGACTCTCTCAATCACACGGTGTTGAAAGAATGACAACAACTCATTTTAAAAAATGGGCCACAATATTCGTTCATTTAGGCGCTCACGCCTTTCAGGAGCAACGATTCTGTTACACTGCCGGGGTTTAATCTCAGCACCTGAAGGCAGGCACTTCTAAACCCTTCTTTAGGGCTTTTTTCTAGAGACGTGTGTGTGTGTGTGTGTGTGTGTGTGTGTGTGTGTCCTCTTTCTCTTTGTCCTCCTGCATCAAGCCAGGGCTCAGAGTAATAACATTAAGATCACAGTTAGTTCTCTGCTGTTATATGAATTCCTGTGCATGTAATGAAAGAATACAAGGGTGTTTAATTAACTCACTTAATGAATCAATTTATTGAAAAACTTTGTAAATTTAATTTGAAAAACAAAATTCTGCGTGTTACAGTTTTAAATGAACCCGTACTGATGGGACGTGCTGGAGTGAGATTAAGGTGGAAAGAAAGCACCTGGCATTAAGACAGATAAATACGAGTGACCATCACACTTCCATTACACGCCACCGTGAAGACGGACAATTAGCCGCCGGACGGCTTTGAGGGATGAAGCTCCCGGCCTTCGATAAATCCCTCTCCTCTGCGCTCTGGGCTGCATCAGTCTCCATTACTGCCTCTAATTTATCTCCCGCTCACTGACGCTGCACCACACACACACTCACACACATACACGCACACACACACACACACACACACACACACACACACACACACACACACACACACACACACACACACACACACACACACAGCCTGCTGATGCAACAGGAGAGTGTGTGGGCTGCTGTGTGTGTGTGTGGTGACAGCAGCAGTGCTGGTAAGCAGTCAGTTTGGCAGGAAGTGTGTGTGCTCAGTCCAATTAGAGCAGGATGGAAGGGGTAGGAAGAGTGTGTGTGTGTGTGTGTGTGTGTGTGTGAGAGAGAGAGAGAGAGAGGTGGTGGTGGAGGGCTAAAAGCTAAAGCTCCAGGTGAGACGGTGTGTGTATCGGCTCAGGCAGCAGGAGGAAATGAGGCACCGTTCTACATAAACAGCCCAGAGGACGACAAACACCCAGGGACGAGCGTAACCTGCTCTGTATTCCTCTCTTTCTCCCTCCCTCCCTCGCTCTTTTGCCTCCCCCCCTTCTGTCCTCTTCTCCTGCTTTTCTCCTCCTTTCCTTATTTTCTAGCACAGAAAAGATGGTCCTTTATTTTCTAACTACCCCCCGCTTTCACTCTTTCTCATTTTTCCTCCATGCCTCTCTTCTTTCTCTCATCCTTCTCTCTCTCTCTTTCTCAGAGGCTCCTCCACAACAATTCCACCTGCCAATCAACCCCCCCCCCTTCTCCTCATTTCTCTGAGGAAACCTTTTCTGATATTGCTGCTCTTCTGTACCTTACGTGTTTACCCTCCTCTCAGAATCAAATTTCCAGTCCCTGGGGTCTGTGTCCGAGTCGAGGCTCTGAAGTGCCCGTACAAATTGAGTCCCCGTTGGGCAAATCCAGAGCAGTCCAAGCTGAGAGTCTCAGAGGTTTAGAGGTGTCTCAGGTTTGAGTCAGAGTCTCTGAGGTGTGAGCTTTAATTGAGACTTTGAGTCAAAGTCCTGTCTCAAGGCTCTGGGTTATGAGTCCATGTCGAGTCCCAAGGTTCTGGGGTGTAAGACTGAGTCAAGTCTCGAGTCTCTGAGTTAAGTCCATGTTAACACTTGAACACTTGAGTTCTAGAGAAGTCCGAGTCAAGTTTCAGTCGGTGTGAGGGTGTGAGGCTGACTTGAGTCTAGAGCCTCTAATATGCAAGGCAGAGTCAAATCATTGAGGTTTCTGTGATCTAAAGTTGAGCCACAAGTAAAGCCTTGAGTCAGAGACAGAGGAAATATCTAATCTCTGGGCTGCAATCCTGAGTCGAGCCCTGAGTCTCTGGGTTGCAGGTCCAGGTCGAGTCTCTGAGAAGTGAGTCTGAGTGAAGTCTTGAAGCTCTTTCGTAAGGCTGTCACGTCTCAAATATCTCGAGTCCAATTCTGAGTCAAATGTCCCTGAGAATCACTCCAGCAAGCGTTGACTCAAGTCAAGGAATGGACCAAAAGACATCCGTCGTCAAAGAAGGGCTTTGGGACGTCCTTCAAGAAGCCTGGAGAAGTGTTCCTGACTTAAAGAAAGGAGCTGGTCTAAGAGAGTTGAGGCTGTGCTGAAGAATAACGGTGGTGAATATGGACTTTAAAGCTGGTTAGAATGAAACTCTCTTTGTGTTTAGACTGGAGTTACATGTGTTTGTACACAAATCACTGACCTACTGTCTCACTTTCACACAGAACAGACAGACAGACAGGAGGGTGAAGACACTACTGTACAGGTTCACAAGGAAACTGAGAAGTTCCTGAAATATTTTTTAACCTGAGCTCTGTCCCAAACTTCTCAAATACTGGTCTTCACCAAACTACAGCTATTGTCCCACACTTCACACTCCTCACCGTCAGCAGGACAGACAATCAGTCTATAAATCCTTAATGTCCTCCAGGGTGTCTTCGAACACCTTTTCTTACCTTGTGTTGGATTATTTCAGACTCCGAGCACAGAGGAGTTAGAAGATGATTTATTGAATTATTGTGCAAACTAGATGAAATGTGCGGAAATTCTTGTTTTGCAGAAAAGCATCTTTGATGGAAACAATGAAAAAAAATTCTGAATAAAGAGAACTCGGAAGTGACTGTAACACTTTCAGCAGAAATATAAAAACGACAAAGAGAAAGTTGGAGGCAAATGGTGACAAACCAACACACACACACTTAAACTCACGTAATCCCAGCTGGACTTGATCAATGGCTCCGGGCCACAGATTTCTCTCCTCTGCCTCCTAAACTGTAGCTGGATCTGATTTCTCCCAACTGAACACGGGCTGTGCTTAACTCTGGCTCAGCCTGTTATTAATCACCCCCTGGGTTCTCCCAGAGCCCTGCCCCCACTCTGCAGCTCCAGAACCAGAGAACTCCATACCTGCTCGAATCCACCTTCTCACATCCCAAGAACTCTGG
>CM029367.1:33128496-33161890 GCA_017165825.1 Hepsetus odoe
AGACATGATGGGGGGATTTCCGGGGGCTGATATGGCCAGATGTTTGTTTTCGGTTCACGATTCGTAGAGTTTGAAGGCGGAACAGACTGAACAGTGGACGTCATCAGTGCCCGTCATACTCCATACCGGATCCACTTTAACAAGATCAAAAACAACGGATCACAGTACCAGTGAATATCACCGTATCGGCCAGTCCTGGACTGGACATGGACGTTTAAATACAGTAAATACAGGACAGCCTTCTGCCGGAAATACCAGTCGGTTCTGATGTCTCAGCGAGCAAAATCTAAATCAGCCCACAGCCCTGCTGATTATTATTATTATTATTGTTATTATTGTTATTGTTGTTCTTTTTCTTACACATTGTTGCAAAGTAACTTTACAGTAAAATTAAATTTCACCTTTATGTTTTATATGTCATGCAATATGAATAATTATTACATATAGACACTTATAACAACTTACATATCTAGTATCGTGTATTGGCCCCAGATGGATAATTTATATCACATTATATTTATTACGTAAATGTGTATATGTGATATTCTTTGGTGTCATTTTGAGCCACTCCTATTGGTCAATCCTTTGTGGATTTGGAGTATTTTTTATTTTTTTTTAATGGACAGATTTCAAAAGCAGCTTATATTTTATTACATATATAAGGACATGTTGTTCCCATGGCGATGATACCTGATTATTATGGGCTGCATGTGTGTACTGTGTAGTGTGGTGTGTGTGTTCGTGTAGTTTTGAGTTTTATTTTAAGGTGTTCTAATGAAAATGCTCACCAAGGCTCACTGGATGCCGTTTATCAACGTAAGCTCATCCCGAGTGATAAATTAGCAAATAAATAAATATTATAAAGATAAATATCATCATGAGTTCCTTCCAAATCCCAAAGTGGCTTTAGCTGGAGTCTAGAAACAGACCAAGCAGTGAAGCAGGAGGAAAATGTTGGTGGACGAGTAAGATGAGGAAAAGGAGAACGTCATGGAGGAGAATTACAGAGCTTGGCACTGAAGGACCTCCTCCTGCGGTGGAAAGTGTGGAGTGAAGGACAGGCTTTAGAATCAGATGAACGATGCGTCCTTCACGGCATGGTGTTAACTTACAGTATTTTAGAGCAGAATTTGGATCAGACGGGATTGATGTTGCACTTAATGTGACCGAACGAGCGGAGCCGTGTGGTCCTGAATGTTTGATGAAGCTGTGGATCATTCTGGGCTTCTTGCTGAAAGTTTCAAAGTGTCCAGCGTCCACACGGCACGTTACTGGGCTCTCAGATTGAGATGGAGGTGAAGGCCGTGAGGGATGCAAGTGTAATTGTTGTTTTCTCGTTTTAGTACTGGAACCAGGATGGTAACTCATTGTCTCTGACCAGCTCGGTGTTGAAGAAGGCCCTCGGAAAACTTCCAGACGTTCCTTACCCAAGAAAGACGGCAGCCATGGCCAACCTGAACAACACGCTTTGCATCGAGAGTGGACAGAACGCGGACGTCTCCCTGCTGCAGAAGGACAGCCTCCAGGACGGTGGATTAAACCAGCTTTTGGATTATAACGCGGAAATCGAGCGGTACAGGTCGTTTGCTAACTTTTACAAAACCAATGGCGCCTTCCCGCAGACTGCCAAAATCGCCCGTATCACCACGCCCATCTTCCCCAGCGCCCGGATCGGCGTGTCCCCATGGAACTGTGACAACGCCATGCTCTGGGGGAGGAAATCGGCCGCCATAAACCCCAACAGGACCGGCGAGCACAGGAACGAATCCGCCAGGCCGGGGAAGCCGGAGACGCTGCAAATGGCAAATAATAATTTCCTCTCTACCTTATCCCCGGAACACTGCCGGCCTTTAGCCGGGGAATGCATGAACAAGCTGAAATGCGGCGCCGCCGAAGCAGAGATAATGAATCTCCCTGAACGCGTCGGGACTTTTTCCGCCATCCCGGCTCTAGGGGGCATCTCATTACCTCCCGGGGTCATCGTCATGACAGCCCTTCACTCCCCCGCTGCCTCCGCCGCCGTTACAGACAGTGCGTTTCAAATTGCCAATCTGGCAGACTGCCCGCAGAGTAATTCCTCCTCCTCCGCGTCCGCCGGGAACCCGGCCAAGAAGAAGAGGAAAAGGTGCGGCGTGTGCGCCCCCTGCAGGCGCCTCATCAACTGCGGCGTCTGCAGCAGCTGTCGGAACCGCAAGACGGGACACCAAATCTGCAAATTCCGCAAATGTGAGGAGCTCAAGAAAAAGCCCGGATCATCACTGGAGGTAAAAAAAAAACAATTGATCCTCCCTCCATCTTATCATTTCTCTTTTTTTAAGGGATGTCCCGATCAGAAATGGTACCGGAGCTGATTTAGGATCATTCCTATAGTCCAGAGAGACATAATCAGAACAAGAATGGAAACACAGCATGACAACATAACTCACAGCTTTAATCGCTCTTAACTACTGTTATCGTTAATTCTTGACGAATCATATCACACATTTATTATATATTACATGTTATATATGTGAAGATGTAATATATCACATTATTTACCAATAAAGAATGTGATGTTTTATATATTCACATATTTATCACGTTGCTTTATCATTGAATGTGATTTTGTGTCATAGTGAGAAATATTGTGATGTGAATTTGGGTTCATATCGCCCGTCCCTGTCCTGTCTGCAGCAGTGAGGAGTAAAAATCCCAAAATACCCACTTGAACATTCGAATTCTGCTTCTCACCACTCCAAACATGTGTTTCTGTGTTTTAAAGTGAAGAACTGATAAAGTGCGCTGGTTTTCATCCACTCAGTTTCTTGTTTCTGATCAGATGCTTAATCTGTGAAAAATATCAATATCAGATCAGTTACCTTATCGAGGAGGAAACAACTATCCAATCAGAAACATTAATCAGAAATTACAAATATCCAATCAGATGCGAGATCTATCAAACCACGAATATTGATTTTGAGATCTTATCAGTAAAAATAGGAGATACGTCTACAAACACATTATTTACCAAAACACAAATGTCAGATTCGTCAGCGAGTAAAGCACCGACACAAACATCAGAAAACACGAATAAAACAATAAGAGATGAAAAAGATCTACGATCCGAATGATGCTGCTTTTCCAAATGCATGAGTACCAAACCGTATGAATGGGATCAGGATCAGGGTGAGAAAAACTTGATCTGGACATCTCTAACCTCTCCTTTATCCCCCTCTACACACACACACACACACACACACTCCAGAGCATTAACCTTTCCTTCCAGTCACGTTTCTAAGCCCTTGAAAATTGTTTCCATGCCCACCCATGCCTGAACATCCCCCCGGCTTCTCCAATCTGCCTACCCGCCTGCTCTAATTGGCAGTAATTAGGGGTGTTTGTGTGGAGCGCAAGCTGAGCTTGGCTCAGACACCCCTAATTGCTGCCAGTCAGGCTGCGGCTGGAACGCATCCGAACAAACGTCGGGCTTGGCTCCAGTCCAGGCAGAGCTGGGAAATGGTTTTCAGCAGGGAGAGAGAGAGAGAGAGAGAGAGAGAGAGAGAGAGAGAGAGAGATCTCGTCCCTCTCTGCACTTGGTCATTTTAACCAATTATGGAAACCGTCTCTGGACGGAGCCAATCGATATCCCACGAGCCCCCGCTGCAGCAAAGACCATGAGAGAGACGAGGAGATCAGTGAGACCGACCACAAAGACACACACACACACACACACACGCTCACGCGCACACACACACACACACACACACACACACACAGAAATAAGAGGATTCTTCTCTCTGCTCCGGCTGTGAAACGAGACACTGGAGAAATCAGCCTCCGTTCGTTAAACGTGTTCAGGAGCTGATTCAGGAAATGTACCGTCCTATAAATATACGTTCTATATATTTCATAAATGATACATGATACAACATATTTACTATAAATTATACATTGTATTTTGAACGGAATATAAATTAAACATTTTACATTTTGCTATTTATTATTATTTATGCATTGAATTACACATTCATTTACTATACACCATTCATTTCTTCATATTTTTACACTTTTACATGTTCAGAGTGACGGCGAGTGTGGAAGAGAGGAGAAGAAGAAAGTGCAAGCAGGTTGGAATGGGTGGAGAAGAGTGACAGGAGTGATCTGTGAAGGTTTACAGGACAGTAGTGTGACCAGCTTTGTTATACAGGTTGGATATGGCAGTGAGACCAGCTGTGTTATACGGGTTGGAGACGATAGTGAGACCAACTGTGTTATACGGGTTGGAGACAGTAGTGTGACCAGCTTTGTTATACAGGTTGGATATGGCAGTGAGACCAGCTGTGTTATACGGGTTGGAGACGATAGTGAGACCAGCTGTGTTATACGGGTTGGAGAGACAGGTGATGGAGCTGGAGGTGTCGGGAGGGACGAGCATAGACAGGATTAAGTGCATTTCAAGGTATTTAGAGGGACAGCTCGGGTTGGACGGTTTGGAGACAAAGTAAGAGAAGGGAGACTGTGTAGGTTTGGACATGTCCAGCGGAGAGACGAGGAGTATATTGGAGATGGATTTTATTGTGACGTTGTATCGTCACATTGTATCCTTCATGTCTCGTTACTGTATTGTGGTTGCGATCAGTGTGTTGGAGTATTAGCTTTGGGCTAACGTGGTCTGGGCTGGCGCTAACATATTAGCTTGTGTCTTTAGCGTTAAATTGAGGCCTCTTAGCTCATGTGTAGTGTTTTATGTTTGAGGCTTGTGGCTTGTGTGTTGGATTGAGGCTAATGCTAGCTTATAGCTTGTTTATTAGATTGTTGGCACATTTGATTGATGCTAACATTAGCTTATAGCTAGTACATTAGTGTGATGTCACATCCTGTAGGACAAACCAAGTCCTTCACCTTCTGTCCTCTACAAAGTCCAGAGGAGGAGACGGGTAATTTATGCTTTTGAACATGTCTCTGTCTCTGGGGAGGGAATGAAAGAATGGACACCATGTGGTGAAACGTTTCATCAGAGACGAGTCCCGTGTTTTAATGATCGTGTTTTTAGTCTGTAGTATCTTCTGGTTCAGACGGGCTGCGTCCCAAATCACACACTTCTACACTTTACACACTGCATTACTAAGAGTGTGTCCAGTGGTTGTGCACTGTTTTTACATACTATTTACGAGAGATAAATAATATGTTCTCCCGTCCACACTGAAGACACACACAGCAGTCTGTCCTTCTGTAAACGTTCACCCTGACGGCAGTGTAAGGAGGGATTCTCCACAAGACGCATGCAGACGTCCCCAAAGTGGAGCTCTGGCAGGGACGTCTCTGTCTTTAGGGACTGAAATACTGCGTCTGGTCTCATATCTTTGTCCTCATGTCTTTGTTTTTCTTCGGTTTGATCTGTGATCTGAATGTTTGTTTGGAACAGAGGGTAAAAGGACTCACCTGTGCTGAGAATTATGAATGAAAATCGATTTTGGTCGACTATAATTTGAAAACCGTTCAGAACAGAATATTAAGATATATTAAATTATATTAATTTAGTAAGTAATCACATCCAGGCCTTCAGACTGCACTGTTTGAGACCCTCGACTGGACATAAACCGACAAATAATGAGAGACGCTGATTCTGAAACGCTGTAAATGAGCACCGAGGCTGCTTGTACAGATTAAAGCTGAGGTGAGTGCAGGTAAATCCAGATTAGGGTTAATCTGAGTGGAAGACTGTGTGTGTGTGTGTGTGTGTGTGTGTTAGTAATGAGTAAGGTTGTTAAATGCTGGTTGTGTGAGGTGTTTGATTTTTCGAAGGATTCTCTCTGGTGGTGTGAAATGCCTCACTTGCCTCGGAGAAAGTGTGAAATAATTACAGGTCGCTGCGGTTCTACCTGTGGACCCACAGGATGTGGACATAATGCGGTGCGTTATGGGTTCTGTGTGTCAGTGCTGAGCTTTATGAGTGAAGGAACTCACCAGCGTGGCAGTCTGCAGGGTACGGTTCCGGTTCAAGGAGACAGCAAACATGTAACATCTCGACACTTCAGGAAATTCAAGGTTTATTCATCTGATACTCACTTTTTGGGGAAATCTGATGACTGGAGAAGGAACCAGTACCTCCACAAAAACATGGACAGAATGCTTCTGGATGAACTTTTAATTCCACATTCGGAAAGAGGTGCAGTGATTATACAGCTGGACTTAATGAATCAATTAACATGTGATTTTCATAGGACTTATAATTATATCCTGATATTATTATTATTTTATTATTATTTTTTTTAACAGGGTAGCAGAGGGGTAGTAATGTGGGCAGAGTTTTCACATCCTTATCGCCATGGTAACCTGGAAACCTTAGGAATAGAAAGTAAGGTTTCAGGTTCGCAACAAATTGCCACGTGCAGAGTTCAGGTGCTGCATCTGTTCCAGGTGTGGACGGACAGGGTCTCTGCTCCGTCCTCGGTTGAGCGGGACATGTGGACGACGGTGCCTGGGTGTGACCGATAGAGATGAGCTGGATGAGCAGCTGGAAGGGATTTAGGGTTCGAGCTGCCGGCGCTGTCTCTGGATGTTTGTTTGTACATCATGTACCGACAGGTGTCTCAAACAGGTGTCCAGGAAGAGTGGAAAACATCCGAGCCGAGCAGGGGCGGGGCAGGGGGAAAGAGAACAAAAAAACAAAAACAGCCTCTTCTTGAATTAGATCAGGAGACGTTTGCGGTTCCAGCGCCGGGCTCCAACGGTGATGATTATTTTAGGACCGACTCTGTAATTATGAAGCGCACGGAGAGAAAGCAGCAAAAACCTGCCTGTACCTGATCTCAGAAAACAGGCCTTCACTATCAGACACTACCTGTGTGTGTGTGTGTGTGTGTGTGTGTGTGTGTGTGTGTGTGTGTGTATTAAATACATAGTGTGTAAATATTGTTAGTTTTTTATTATTCACTCCATGTCCATACAGTCCATATATGGAAAATGGGGAAAAAAAGCCAATTTTCACACATGGATGGATGGATGGATGGATGCATGGATGGATGAAAGGATATATACCCAGATATAATCTTGTTTTATAGCACGGGATTATTATAATCTGGTATTGTTTCTACAGCTCGTTTTATGGTACAGGATTAATTTATTCTAGAGTTTCTCTAAAGTTTGTTTTATAGCCTGGGATTAATATAATATGGAATTATCTCTACAGTTTGCTGTCGAGCACAATATTAATATAATCTGGGATTATTTCTACAGATCATTTTATAGTACAGGATTATTATAATCTGGGGTTGTGTCTGCAGTTTCTTTTATAGCACAGGATTATTACACTTTTATTATAATTAAATTTGATTGATTATCAAGTCTTACTTTAAATTTTGAAATTCATAACCTGGGATAATTTTATACAGCTCATTTTAGAGAACAGGATTAATATAATATGGTATTATTCCCATGACTTTTTTATAGCGCAGGATAAATATCTGAGATTATTGCTATGGTTTTTAGCACAAGATTAATATCTGTGATTACTTTTAGAGCTCATTTTGTAGAACAGGATTGATATAATCTAGGATTATTATTTAGGGGTCATTTAGCACCCAATTTTAAATCAGAGTTTTAGAATCTAGACCATTGTATTGGCTGCAAAATTAGACTCTTAATTATGTTATTAATGATTAATATTATTTTGTTAGTGTTTATTGACTAATTTGCGCTGTTTCCACATTTAGTCTGGATTATAATTTTGAAGTCCAGCTATCGTTACTGGTGTCTGTGCTGAAGAACTGCTACACAAAACGAAGATAAACACGAGTGGGCTCGAGAGCGAATGGCTTCCTGAGACGTTTGCCTGGAAAGTGAAACACTTGATTCAGTTCAGAGTTAATATCATAAATCCTCCGATTATATAACCTGTACCTGTACCTGTACCTGTACCTGTACCTGTACCTGAACCTGAACCTGTACCTGTACCTGTACCTGTAACTGTAACTGTACTGGGATACAGAACAAAAACACCTTAAACACAGGTGGAAATAAATAGTGAAGATTATAACATTATAACAATATCCACACACACAGACACACACACACACACACAGACACACACACACACACACACAGACACACACACACACACACACACACACACACACACACACAGACACACACACACACACACACACACACACATACACACAGACACATACACACACACACACACACACACACACACACACATACACACACACACATACACACAGACACACACACACACACACACACACAGACACACACACACACACACAGACACACAGACACACACACACACACACACACACACAAACACACACACACACACAGTAGTAAACACCACGCGGCGGCGGTGTGTGTGTGGGGGGTGGTGGGAATGTGGCCGTCAGTGTATCTGCTGGGAATCACCCTCAACTAATTACCTTCAACTGGGAGGAAAATGCAAATCAGACTTTTACTCACAGCCTGAAATCGGAGACCAATTTAATCAAATACCCTTTAATTTACCGCACTAATACAGAACCCTGGAGGATTATCACCATCATCACCCCTCCATCACTCCCTCGCTCTCTCTCTCTCTCTCTCTCTCTCGACCATCGCTCTCCCCCCCCACCATCACTCTCTCTCTCTTTCTCTCTCTCTCTCTCCCTCTACCATCACTCTCTCCTTCTCTCTCTACCATCACTCTCTCTCTCTCTCTCTCTCTCTCTCTCTACCATCACTCTCTCTCTCTCTCTCTTTCTCTCTCTACCATCACTCTCGCCCCCCTCTCTCTTTATTGAATGGAATGGTTTATCCGTCCTTTCTAAGGTTATATTTCTAGAGCCTTTGTCTGTGTGAGGTTATTCTCCGTTTACTGCACACAATACACACGGGCACTCAAAAGTGTGTGTGTGTGTGTGTGCCTGCGTGCGTGCCTGTGTGTGTGTGTGTGTGTGTGCCTGCGTGCGTGCGTGTGTGTGTGCGTGTGTGTGTGTGTGTGACACTGTATGTTGAAGTCTTTAAGAATTCTGGGAAACCAGTAGTGTGTTACCCCTAATCTCTAAACTGTGAACCATTAAGTGACCCCGGACCAAAAGGTTCCCCTGAGGTTCCCTAGATCAAGGTACCGTCCCAATCACTGCTCCCCGGGTGCTCGATATGTCTGCCCCCTGCTGGATGGTGTGTTAAATACACTGGATGTGTTTGGTTGCAGATCACTTTGTGTTCTAGATACCTGGCTGGCACACTGATCAGGATAAAAAAAAAAGAATTCCAAACCTGAAAAAATCCCAGTTAAGCTTCACCAAAGTCTAGACTCTAGACTCTTCTCTTTGAGCCTGAGTTCTAAAGCCCCGTGTTCTCGCCATGGAAACATGTTTCAAGAAAAGACCCGCTGGGTGTCCTGAGCTCCAGTGTCCAAGCTGAGGTTTACTCCCCAGCTGAATTCCAGGGCTCAGGACTGAAGAAGAGTTTGGTGCTTTATCCTCCCCTCTGCTGGGAGACAGTGGGATCATTTTGTGTCACAAACTTTGTCCAACAAGCTTTGTGACGAGGGACGTCCAGCCTGCGGAGTTCAGTAGAGTTTTGTCCCGAAACAAGTGAGGCTGAATTCCTGCACTGAAGGAATCAGGGACCGTATGGTTTAATGTTCAGAGAAAGAAACGAGTCCAAACAGAAGGCGTCCTGTCCCGTCTCCTCCGATTCACACTCTGGAACAATATTAAACTAACTGACTATGAAGTGACTGCAGTTCTGTGAAAAACACTTCTATTCTAAATTTTCTAAAGAATAGAATTAAGAAAAAACTATTAACCTCTGCTTTATCATTTTTTATTTTATATATTAATGTATGTATATTTTTTTTCCGTTTTCTTTTCTTTTAATTTTTCATTTTTTGGCTGTAACATTTATGTTTACATGGCATGGAATAAATGAAGCTTCTGTTCTATTCTTTTATTTTTTTATTCTATTCTGTTCTCAGATTTTTAATCTGTTAATTTTCTCAGGTGAATCTTTTGGGATGAACTAATGATCACAGGCTGAAATGTTATTGATCTGATTTCCTTTAAGGTGGTGCTTCATTCACAGGCTTTGGTTACTTTGTTGCCATGGTATCAGAGAAGGTTCTGGCTGGTAATACGTCGCAACTTGTAAACCTGCATGACCTGGAAGTGAGTTTAGTGCCTGTTTTATGAGTCTGAGTGCAGCGTCGTCGTGAAAAACCTTGAAATGAACGCATTTATGAGGACCGTCCAAATGTACCATCAGCAGCGAATGGAGGGACACAAAGGTCTCCAAATACAGACACTTGGTCTGAGTTTGAGGCAGGAATCAGACTCTACTATCAGCTTCAAACATTTTAATGATCAACTACAGACTCTACTATCAGCTTCAAACATTTTAATGATCAACTACAGACTCTACTATCAGCTTCAAACCTTTTAATGATCAACTACAGACTCTACTATCAGCATAAACTACAGACTCACAAACTCATTGTGAGCACAGTGAACCACAACCAAACACATCCTCTGTATTTAACACGCACAGACACCGTCCAGTAGGGGGCAGACATATCCGGCACCCGGGGAGCAGTGATGGGGACGGTACCTTGATCTAGGGAACCGCAGGGGAGCCTAATGTTCTGGGATTCGAACCCACGACCTACAGATACTCATCCCGGTTAGAATATAGATATCTTGAGAAAAGAACAGGAATGAGTGCTTACAGTGAAATGTAGCATTTTTCGGTTGTTTTCAAAAAGGTTTTAAAAAAGGTTTTCAAATGTCTCACACATGAAGACTGGCAACAGTGGACATTACGAGCTCGTGTGGTGAAGAGTTTGAAGGTGCCTGGTCGGCCATTAGTGAGAATTAAAAATGCATGAATGGCCTTTTAGTCCACTCAGATTTGGTTTGGATGACCTTTTACTGTAAATGAAACATCTTGGGTTCTTCAGGGCGTGTGTATCTCCAGGGTCGTCTTTAATCTCCAGGAATCTCCAGGCTCTGGCCAAGCAGGAAGCCTGCAAGTGGCCTGGAGGTGACCGATATAATGAGATGTTATCGGTTTTGAGTTCAGTTCTGTGCAAAAGTCTCAGGTGAAGTGTTTAAAACGGTTTACTTTGGTCAATTTAGTCATTTTTACTTATTCCATTAACACAACACATCATCAGAATCCTTTCGAATAAATCTAAATTCAGTAAAAGGTGATGATAATGTGTTTGTAAGCAGTTTTCTCTCCTGGTCTGGTGTGAAGGACAGGTCTAGTTCTAGATCTTCTCCTCGAAGCTCCGTTACTCAGTAACCTGTTCACCTCCATCAGCAGCTCCTGATTAAACTTCATGAAGCATCGATTCACCAAAGCAGGTGTTGATCAGGAACCACTGGTTAAACTGGGATTCACTGAGAAGAACTACGTGCACACGTTCCTGCACTGATCTGTGGTTTAATATGTTTGTGTTTATTAGAATTAGTGAGTCGATAAATACTTAATTCCCAAATAAAAACTATTTTTTCTGATTCTTTCTTAATTTTGTAGAGTTCCTGTTTTAATGGCTTATTAATCTTATTTGCTGTTTTCATTAACTAGTTATTTTAGCCTTGAATTTCATTCCACGTCTTTTTTTTTTTAATCTTTGGAGTTGATTGTACAGAACTTTGGTGACACATGCTGCCTTTTAAAGCTGCTCTAGAAAGACACTTTAATCAGGTCTGAACTTTTGCCCGATGCTGTATCACAGGGAGACACGGTCGGTCAAGCACTTTAGTTTCTTCCAGAGCGAGTGATGCTGGATGCAGTGAGACAGAAATCCGACGTTTATAGATGTGCTTGAAAAAGAGTGAAAGTGACTATTGTCATCGTGAGAACACACAGCACAGCGAAATCGGACCTCTGCATTTAACCCATGCGCAAACACACACCGTGCAGCAGGGGGCAGCTATGAAAGTGCCCGGGACGGTACTTTGCTCAAGGGTACCTCAGGGCAACCTACTGGTGAGGGGTTTGAACCCACAATCTTCCGATTCTGTGGCGACTCCCTCAACACTAGACCGCCGCTGCCCCCTGGGTGTTTGATCGGAGGAAAACTGGGAAGAGGACGGGATGGACGTGGTTAAGCTTAGGTTTTCTGTTTGGCAGCATTTCAGCAAAACACAAAGCAGACGTTAAAAATCTGGACGTGTTTTAGACGAGTTGCTCCCCGGGTGCTGGATCTGTCTGCCCCCTGCTGGACGGGGTGTGAGTGTGCTAAACACAGAGGATGCGTTTGGTTGTGCTTCACTGTGTGTTCTTGTTGTTTACTGGTGGATCTCTCTGTCTGTGTCACAAACAATTTCCCTCAGGAGCAATGTTCTTCTGATTCTGATTTGGATTCTGGTTCTGATGCAGATTCTTTTTGTGATTTTGATCCTAATCTTGGTTCTGATTCTGCTCCTGATTCTGATTCTGATTCTGATATGGCTTCTTTTTGTGATTCTGAGCCTGATTTTGATCCTGATTCTGATTCTGATCCTAATTCTGAGTAAGAAGTGCTGCTTCTCCAGACCTGTTCCCGTTCATGAAGCGTTTTGTTCCGAGTCAGAATCAGAATCGGGGGCATACTGTTTTAAATGATTGCCTTTAAACTGAAAAGCAGTCAGTGGAACATCACAGGTTCAGGTTCCTGTCGGTCATCAACCGAATCGTCTTCAGGTGTGGTGATGTTGTATTCAGGCTGCTCGTCCCAGGTTCTGCAAACTTCTATGAATTCTGAGTTTCTGGAGTTACAGGATCCGTCATATGAGAGGTGAGAGAAGAAGACAAGAAAGGATTGTGGGTAAAAAAAAAAGCATCTGAAGGTGATGATTCAACCACATGGATTAAGTGATTTTATGGTTGTTTTAACAGGCTTTTCTTTTCATTAACGATTAGAATAATAAACTTTATTGATCCAGAGGGAAACTGATACTTGACAGATCCACCAAGAGATTAAAGTAACCAAATTAAATGATTTTTTTATATATATATACAGTATGTCACCAAAGTGAGCGCACTCCTCACATCTGTGTAAATATTTGATCTTTTGATGGGAGGACACTGAAGAGAGGACACTCTGATGCAGTGTAAAGTAGTCGGTGTGTTCAGCTTGTAGAACAGTGTAAATTTACTCCAGAGTAACTCAACACACAGACACTAATGTCTAAACCACTGGCAACAAAAGTGAGTTCACCCCAGAGTGAAAAATGTCCACATCGTGCCCAATTAGCCATTTCCCTCCCCGGTGTCATGTGAGTCGTTAGTGTTACAAGGTCTCAGGTGTGAATGGGGAGCAGGTGTGTTAAATTTGGTGTTCTCACTCTCACACTCTCTCTCTGGTCACTGGAAGTTCAACACAGAACCTCATGGAGAAGAACTCTCTGAGGATCTGAAAAACAGATTAGTTGTTCTCCATAAAGACGCCTCGGCTATTAGAAGACCGACACCCTGAAACTGAGCTGCAGCGCGGTGGCCAAGACCAGACAGGGGTTTAACAGAACCGGTTCCACTCAGAACAGGTGTGTGTCTGCGCGTGTTCATGAAGACAGTCACTTTCACATCACTTTCACTTCACTTTTACTAACGCAATGTAAAATAAAAGTACACATACTGTACTTGATCAAGGGAACCTCAGGGAACCTACTGATCTGGGACCCGAACCCATAACCTTCCGATCTGGGAACCTTGTCCCTAACCACTAGGACACTGCTGTCCCCTAAGAAGGGGGTGGTGTGAGGACTGCTGAGTTTTAATGAGAGTAAATGAAGACTAATGGCCCGGGCGGACTGGTTTTTTTTTCCGCTCTCCCTCTAAAGCTGGTGGAGGATGAATAGTCGTGCCGAAGTGAATAGGAGACGCTGAAAAAAGGGTCCTACAATTAGCGGTCTCAGCGGGCCGCGGCCTGATGTCGGGGGGAGGAAAGACGTGGTTCTGGAGGAGACGTGGGAGATGCTCTTTGCTTTTGTCCTGGCGCTGGGGCCGCGTTTAGAGCCGCTGTAATGAAAAGGTCGCCGGGCCATTGTACCGCTCTCTCTCCCGGCTTTAAAGACCGACCCCCCCCGCGGACTCCCACCCCTTCCGAATGGTTGGTGGCAGGACCTTGAAGAGCGGCCAGGAGCCGAGGCTTAATGAGAGCGAGGGGCCAAACGCGGCGGCGGCTCTAATTTGTTTTAGGTGTGCTCAGAATAGATAAGGACCAATGTGTGGCCTTCCCCCCTCCCTCCCCCCCTCCGCAACCTTTGCTTCCCTGGAGATAACGCAGAGCGCTCACAGCCAATCTCAGCGGGGGACGAGGGGGGGACGAGAGAGATGGAGAGAGGGAGGGAGGGAGGGGAGGAAAAAAAAGGGAAAGAAAGGGCCTGAGGGACAGACCTCCTTTTAGATGTGACGATCTCCAACGGGAGAGTGATTTTATAAAAAAAAAAAAACGCAGGTTAATCTGACAGAGAGAGCGAGAGAGAAAGAGAGAGAGAGAGAGAGAGAGGGAGACAGAGAGAGAGATGGAAGACAGAGAGGAAAAGATGGGGAAGGAATAGAGGAAAAAATAGAAGAGGAGAGAGATAGAAAAATAAAGGATGGAAAGAAAATATAAAAATGTGAACAAAGAAATCGAGAAGAGACAAGAGACAGACAGAGAGAGAGACAGAGACAGGCAGAGAGAGAGACAGAGAGAGAGAGTGAGAGAGACAGAGAGAGAGAGAGTGAGAGAGTAAACACCCTGGTATGGTGTTAATCTTAGCTCCTGGGGGTCGAGTGAGAGCTGCTGTCATGGGTGTGTGTGTGTGGGGGGGGTTGTTTGTGAGGAGGAGGGCGGAGCCAAAAAACCCATCGCCTAATTATGGCCATTTCCCAGCATGCCTCTGAGAGACCGTCTCCTCCGTCCTTCCTTTCTGTTGTGTGCTGCAGATTTTCTGTCAGCTTCCATTTGTGCAGATATAATAACCCCCCTCAACACACGCACACACACACACACACGCACGCACACACACACACACACACACACACACAGAGCGAGGTGGCGGTGCAGCTGCTAAAGAATTTATGGCTTTTAGTGGCCATCTCCAATTAAGGCGGGAGTGTAATCGGAGGCGGGTGACCTTTGACCTTACAGGCCGCCGCCTGTCGTCTCCTCGGCCCTCGGTCTGATTTAACATCTCCGGTTCAACCTGCCAGCCTGCGCGAGAGAGTGTGTGTGTGTGTGTGTGTGGACAGTGTGAAAGTGCAGGTGCAGTGAGCACTAATGTGTGGCGCTTTAAATTTTAAACAGACGGCTGTGAATAATTGATGGCGTCCCTGGCTGAGAAGTTAAAAGGTATCTCGTCATTACAGACGACCTGTTTAAAAAAAAAAAAAACGCTCGCCTTCACCAGACGCTGAAATTTTTCTCGGTTCTCTTTAATTCTCTGAATTTTATTAAATTACTGATAATAACAGCCTGGTCTCTGTGCCGGTCCCCGGTCCGGAACCCTGTTTGTGGCGACGGCAGTGTTTTTAAGCTCGTCTGTTCAGATGATCAAAACAGGCTGGTGACCCAGATAGACACGAGGACAAAACGTCTCACACGACTCTGAACCTGACACCATGTCTCCAGGGTTTATTGCAGCGGAGGACATAAAATAAAACCAGTTCCATCAGAAATCGTTTTTGAAACAGTCCGGACCAAAAGTGCTTAAAATTAGAAACTGGTTTAATTTCTTAATTAATTAAGTTTTTATTTCCTGTTTGAATCCAGCAAGTTTTATTCTTAGAGACTTCAGCACCCTGGTTAAATAGGAAAGAATGGATGAATGGATGGATGGATGGATGGATTACTGGCTGCATGGATGGATGGATGGATGAATGGACGGATAGATGGATGGATGGATGGATGGATGGACAAATAGATGAATGGATGGATAGACTGATTTATAGTTGAATGGATGGATGGATGGATGGATGGATTGATTTATAGTTGGATGGATGGATGGATGGATTGATTTATAGTTGAATGGATGGATGGATGGATGGACTGATTTATAGTTGAAAGGATGGATGGATGGATGGGCTGATTTATAGTTGAACGGATGGATGGATGGATGGACTGATTTATAGTTGAAAGGATGGATGGATGGATGGATGGGCTGATTTATAGTTGAACGGATGGATGGATGGATGGACTGATTTATAGTTGAACGGATGGATGGATGGATGGTTAGTTGGAAAAAGCCATCAAGAAAGCTTGATGGACAGATGGATGGGTGGATGAATGGAAGGATGGATGGACAGATGGTTGGATGGACAGATGAATAAATGAATGGAGTTTTGCTCCTATTAGAGCCAATAAAATCAGAGATATTTAAGGTGGCGCTGTAATTATCTTAAGGTGCAAAACGTGAACATGGTGACGAGACGCGTCTGAGATTTCCAAACAGCAGACGAGGGCTTTGGGTTCTGTTGGGTTCCTGCTGTTTCTGCGTGTGTAATGGGATTAGTGTTCTCCTCCGAGCGTGGTGAGTCGTCCTGTGATGTTTGAGAAGCTCCAGTCTAGAGAATTGTGTGATAAACACTTAAACGCGACTCAACGGGGAGAAAATGAAAGGAATGAAAAAAGAACAGCACTGGAAAGACTTTAAGAGCAATCAGGTAATAATCGTGACCTAATGACAATCAAAATAACGGATCAAGTTCTAGATACGTTTCCGTGGACGGAGCAGTAGAGCTGCAGAGAGGTTTTAATGTTGTCGAGACGTTTCCGAACGAAACAGCTGCTCTGCCCCCAGTGGCCGTTCAGCTCATTACAGTTTTATTCCTAGAATCCAGTTTAACATCTTAATTCAAAACGAAAAGATGTTTCTGTTCAGGGTGAGGATAATACAGCGCCGACTGCTGGCCTGATGAAAATTTGATGCACATTAGAATAAAAGAACAAATGAAAAGAACATTCTTCCTCATCGTTCCGTTTGCATCCATTTATTACTCAGTTCTTCGTCTATGAGTTCGAAGGTGATGTTTTTTAATTTTATTGATTTCATTTTTTCAGGTCTTTAAGCTTAGTGTACATGTGTAGTAATATGACATTAAAATCTCTGTCACACCTAATAATGAAGACACGAAGCGTCCGACTGCAGGAGTGTTTATTAGTGAAGGACCGAGTGTGTGTTTAGTGCCTGAATTCTCAGATTTGAGTATTTGTGGTTTATAAACTGCTACGGTTTGGTGTGTGAAACGGTCAGTTATCTTTATTTTGAAGCTAAAAGAGCAGAGATGCTGAGGAATCACACCAGTGGGCGGAGCTTAATGATCCCCACCAGAAAAACTCTCGGAGAAACATTTAGGATCAGAGTCTGGTGTGAAGACACTATCCATCTATCCATCTCTATCTGTCTATCTACCTATCTATCTATCTATCTATCTGTCTGTCTGTTCATCTGTCTGTCTCTCTATCTCTGTCTGTCTGTCTGTCTGTCTGTCTGTCTGTCTATGTTCAGATGTACATGTTCAGTAATCTACATGATGTGAATGTTTATACACGTTTAATAGCCACATTCCTGAATAATCGGTTTGATATTAGTGATAATGTGTGTGTATGATTATGAATATGTTAATGAGGATAATGTACATTTATGGAAGAGATGATGGGCGGAGATGTGTGTTTTAGTCCGGTTCACCCTCCGTTCCTCGCTCGCTGTGTGTGTGTGTGTGTGAATATTTCATGGCTGGTGTATGATGATGCTGTGAGCTGCTGGGTGGTGTGTTGATGCCGGAGCTGCAGGGTGGGAGGAATCCCGCCTGCGGGCGCAGTACCAGCTCAGGAAACCCGCAGCTTGTGGGGGTCCACAGGCAGCGGGAGGGTCTAACGGCTTTCATCAAATCAAATAACGCGCCTGTTGGTCCTGCTGGGAGCCTCCTGTCTTCAGCATAACAGGGCACCACACCGATCGGACAAAATACTAATATCACACTTTTACCGGCGCGTGCTGAGAGCGCAGTGCTCCAAACTGAGATTATATTACTCTATATTGAGATTATATTGTTACAGATTGAGTTTATATTGCATTTTATTAACAGCTACTTTTAGCAGATTATAATGTAACGTTCTGCCAAACACACCCGGTTTTAAGGCCAGTTGGTTTCTTATCACAGAGGTCCTTTGATGCTCTTCACAGACACTAAAACAGAATTAAAGTACTTATTATTATTGATACATGTCGCCAATATACTTTAATGATTTTATTGTAATTAAACACTAATGTTCCAATTTCAGTGCGGCTCGTTGTGACTCGTTATTGGTTTTGTATGACTAGATTGCAGTTTAGGTCTCAGCTGAGGTCGTCCCAAAGCTGCAAACCCGCTCATTCTGGCTTTTGAGATGGTTAAACATCGTGAACGTTCTTATTTCTTCTATAAAGATGTGTATGTTTTATATGCTCTGTTGCGGTTCTGTCGTCATAAATGGTTGTGATGGTAAAGCGACTCATTTTAATCACAATGTGTTCTGTGCTGTGTAATCACTTTAACTTCACTTTCACTTTCACATGGACTGTTCAAAGCATTGTGGGATTATTTCTTTCCTGAAGAAGGAGGGTTGGATAAGATGGTCTTAATTCCGTATTTTAATAATCGAGCACTTGTTCAGATGGAGGAGACCCTGGAGACATGGAGATCTGCTCTAGAGAGGAGAGGAATGGAAGAGAGCTGGAGGTGTCAGAGTTAAGGATGTTGAGATTTGCGTCGGGAGAGACGAGGATGGACAGGGTTAGAAATGAATATATTAGAGGGACAGCTCAGGTTGGACGCTTTGGTGACAAAGTGAGAGAAGTGAGAGTGTGTTGGTTTGGACATGTCCAGAGGAGACGAGGAGTGTATCAGGAGAAGGATGTTGAAGATGGGGCTGCAGGAAAGAGGAGAAGAGGAAGGACAAAGAGGAGGTTTATGGACTTGGTGAGAGAGGACATGCAGGGGGATGGTGTGAAACAGACATGCAGGAAAAGGAAGACACCTAAACAGAAACGTACTGTTCCAGAGGGGGGCGCTGTGCTGCTCTAATGAGGGATCTGGTGTGATCGATTTTCTTACACAAGCTTTAGAAACTAAGCTTGAACTTTAGGATTATTTTGGAAACTAAAATAAACCCCATGACACATTTATGGTGTTTAGCAGATGTTCCTATCAGAGCAACTTCCATTTCCAGCCAGTGATGGGGACGGTACCTTGATCAAGGGAACCTCAGGGCAACCTACTGGTCTGGGTGATTCATCACTGCCTATAACGAACTGAAAAATGAGCAAATGGAGCTTTTTTCTCGGATGAGAACGCCTGCATGCTGGGAAGGTTCTTCCTCTGGCGGAACAAAGCCTGTTCAGTACCGCACCTCCATTCAGGACAGACCCGAGGATCAGAGCTCTTCACACGGTTCAGCAAGTAAGTGATCTGCAGGCCTGTTTTCAGCAGCGTCACATTATTGATTGGCCAGCAGGGTTTTACTGCTGGCGACTGGAACAGATCTTCTTCCTCTTCTTTCGGCTCTCGTTAGGTGTTTCCACAGCGGATCGTCCATCTCCATGTCTTTCTGTCCTCTGCATCTTCCTCTTTCACACCATCCCCCTGCATGTCCTCTCTCACCACATCCATGAACATCTTTTGTCCTTCCTCTTCTCCTCTTTCCTGGCAGCTCCATCCTCAAAACCCTCCTCCTGATATACTCCTCGTCTCTCCTCTGGACACGTCCAAACCAACAGTTTCGCTTGTCTCCAATCCATATAACATATGTGGTCTCACTATTTTTGCCATCCCTCATAACATAGCTAGTCTCAATACCATCTCCAACCCATATACCTGGTTTTACTTCTTCTTCTTTTTCTTTCGGCTGCTCCCGTTTAGGGGTCACCACAGCGGATCAACTGTCTCCATTTCTTCCTGTCTTTTGCATCTTCCTGCTTCAAACCGACCACCTGCATGTCCTCTGTCACCACATCCATAAACCTCCTCTTTGGTCTTCCTCTTCTCCTCTTTCCTGGCAGCTCCATCTTCAACATCCTCCTCCTGATATACTCCTCGTCTCTCCTCTGGACATGTCCAAACCAACGCAACCTTGCTTCTCTAACTTTGTCTCCAAGATGTCTAACCTGATCTGTCCCTCTAATATACTCATTTCTAATCCTGTCCATCCTCGTCACACCCAACGAACATCTCAGCATCTTTAACTCTGACACCTCCAGCTCCGCCTCCTGCCTTTTCGTCAGTGCCACCGTCTCCAACCCATACAACATAGCTGGTCTCACTACTGTCCTGTAAACCTTCCCTTTTACTGTAGCTGGTACGCGTCTGTCACAAATCACTCCAGCCACTCTTCTCCACCCATTCCAACCAGCCTGCACTCTCTTCTTCACCTCTCTTCCACACTCGCCGTTACTCTGAACTGTTGATCCCAAGTATTTAAACTCCTCCACCTTTGTTACCTCCACTCCCTGCATCCTAACCACTCCACTGTCCTCCCTTTCATTCACACTCATGTATTCTGTCTTTGCCCTACTCACTTTCATTCCTCTCCTCTCAAGAGCATATCTCCATCTCTCCAGGTTCTCCTCAAGCTGCTCCCTACTCTCACTACAGATCACAATATCATCAGCAAACATCATCGTCCACGGAGACTCCTGTCTAACCTCGTCCGTCAACCTGTCCATTACTATTGCAAACAAGAATGGGCTCAGTGCTGATCCTTGATGTAATCCAACATCTACCTTAAATGCATCCGTCACTCCCACTGCAGATCTCACCACTGTTACACTGCCCTCATACATATCCTGAACTACTCTCTCATACTTCTCTGTAACACCAGACTTCCTCATACAGAACCACAACTCCTCTCTAGGCACCCTGTCATCTGCTTTCTCCAAATCCACAAAGGCACAATGCAGCTCCTTCTGACCTTCTCTGTACTTCTCCATCAGCACTCTCAGAGTAAACACTGTATCTGTGGTGCTCTTTCTCGGCATAAAACCATACTGCTGTTCACTAATCCTCACCTCTTTTCTTAACCTGCTTCTACTACTCTTTCCCATAACTTCATGGTGTGGCTGATCAACTTTATCCCTCTATAGTTACTACAGCTTTGTGCATCACCCTTATTCTTGAAGATCGGTACCAGTACACTTCGTCTCCACTCCTCAGGCATCTTCTCACTTGCCAAGATTGTGTTAAACAATCTGGTCAGAAACTCAACTTCCATCTCCCCTAAACATCTCCATGCTTCCACTGGTATGTCATCCGGTCCAACAGCCTTTCCATTCTTCATCCTCTTCATCGCTGCCCTTACTTCCATCTTGTTTATTTGCTGCACTTCCTGGTTAACTCTTCTCACATCATCCAGTCTTCTCTCTCTCTCATTTTCTTTATTCATCAGCCCTTCAAAGTTCCCCTTCCATCTGTTCAACACGCTCTGTTCACCTGTGAGTACGTTACCGTTTCTATCTTTAATCGTCCTGACCTGTAGCACATCTTTCCCAGATCTGTCTCTCTGTCTAGCCAATCAGTAAAGGTCCTTTTCTCCCTCTTTACTGTCCAACCTCTCATACAATTCAGCAAACACCTTATCTTTGGCCTTCACCACTGCTTTCTTCACCCTGCGGTTCATCTCCTTGTACACCTGTCTACTTTCTTCATCTCTCTGACTGTCCCATGTCTTCTTTGCCTCCCTCTTCTTTTGAATACACTCCTGGACTTCTGGGTTCCACCACCAGGTCTCCTTATCCTCTTTCTTCCTTCCAGATGTCACACCAAGTACATTTCTAGCCGTCTGCCTGATCACTTCTGCAGTAGTTTCCCAGCAATCCGGTAGCTCTTCAACACCTCCCAGTGCCCGTGTTAACTCCTGCCTGAATTCCACCTTACAGTCCTCCTCCTTCAGCTTCCACCACTTGATCCTCGTCTCTGCCCTCACTTTCCTCCTCTTCTTGACCTCCAAGGTCATCCTACAGACCACCATCCTATGCTGTTTAGCTACACTCTCCCCTGTCACTACTTTGCAGTCTCTGATCTCTTTCAAACTGACCCTCCTGCAAAGAATATAATCCACCTGTGAGCATCTTCCTCCACTCTTATACGTCACCCTGTGCTCCTCCCTCTTCTTCAAATAAGTATTAACTACAGCCATTTCCATCCTTTTCACAACATCTACAACCATCTGACCTTCAGCATTCCTCTCCTTGACACCATGCCTACCCATCACCTCCTCATCACCTCTGTTCCCTTCACCAACATGACCATTAAAATCTGCACCAATCATCACTCTCTCTCCCCTGGGTACACTCTCTATCACTTCATCTAACTCACTCCAGAATTTTTCCTTCTCTTTCATCTTACAACCAACTTGTGGAGCATAAGCACTAACAACATTCATCAACAGACCTTCAACTTCCAGCTTCACACTTATCACCCTCCCTGACACCCTCTTCACTTCCAAAACACTCTCCACATACTCTTCCTTCAGGATAACACCTACTCCATTCCTCCTTCTATCCACACCATGGTAGAACAGTTTAAACCCCCCTCCAGTACACCTGGCCTTACTACCCTTCCATCTAGTCTCTCACACACAGAAGATCAACCTTCCTTCTCTCCATCATATCAGCTAATTCTCTACCTTTACCAGTCATGCTGCCAACATTCAAAGTCCCTACCCTCACTTCCACTCTCCTCTCCTTCTTTCTCTCCTTCTCCCTCTGGACATGCCTTCCTCCTCTTCTTCTTCTTCTTCTTTGGCCAACAGTAGTCCAGTGTCCACCAGCACCCTGTAGGCTAACAGCACTGATGGCGGTCGTTGTTAACGCGGGCCTCGACCGATCCGGTATGGAATTCTGTATCGTTGTCCGCATATTGACTTGGCAAAGTTTTACACCGGATGCCCTTCCTGACGTAACCCTCCCCATTTACCCGGTACTGGGACCGGCACGAAGAAATACACTGGCTTGTGCATCCCTAGTGGCTGGGTTATATACCTGGTTTTACTACCGTCCTGAAAACCCACACTCTCTTCTTCTCTCTTCCACATGCCCTGTTACTCTGAACTGTCCACCCCGAGTATTTAAACTCCTCCACCTTGACCTCCTCTATTCCCTTCATTCTCACCACTACACTGTCCTCCCTTTCATTCACACTCATGTATTCTGTCTTTGTCCTACTCACTTTTCTCCTCTCCAGAGCAGATCTCCATCTCTCCAGGTTCTCCTCAAGCTGCTCCTGGTTCTCACTACAGATCACAGTGTCATCAAAGATCACTCCTCAATCAGAGACTCCTGCTAATAACATAATAGCTAGCTAATAACAGTTAGGGTTCATTTAAAGTCAGAATTTAGTGACTTGTTTAAACTCAATTGGAATCCAGACACAGATGCACATTTAGTCGCACGTTAGAATCTCTGAGCTGGAGCCTCAGCCTCAGTCGGGTTTTCCACCGTTATCCTGCATCTTCAGTTCATTCTGCAGCAGCTCAAGCTCGTTTATCCTCAATCGGCCCATTTTAGAAGCACCCTGGAGCTTGACTGGAATCCGTGGCTTGAGCACATTAAACCTCGGTCGGATGCTGTTCAGCACCTGTGAACACTGACTAGTGAATTTATCCTCTGGATTTAATCCACAAACACACCAGTCGTGAACACACACCAGGTGGCTGCAACCACTGCACCCGGGGAGCAGTGGTGGGGATGATACCTTGCTCAAGGTTACCTCATGGCAAACTTCTGGTCCAGGGCTCGAACCCACGACCTTCCGATCATGAAGTACCTAAACACAAGGACACTGCCCCTTGATCTGAAGCTTAATCTGACCTCAATTAGAACCTTGTGTCTGAAGCAGTTTACCTGTTTGAACCAGGTTAAATGAGCTCCAGCTGCAAAAATCAGATCGAGGTTCAATTTTATGGCAAGATCACTTTTAAGCCCGGATCAGAATCCAGCAGCTCGGACATGTTTAACCACCTGAAATGTTGTAGCTCGAGCACATTTACCCTCGCAGCACACGTTGGGGTACCAGCTTCCTGTTGCTGTAGTTAATTTGGTAAATTTGCCAAACCCTGGCACTATATTTGTCCAAATAGATGTTTGTGTGTGTGTGTGTGTGTGTGTGTGTGTGTGTGTGTGTGTGTGTGTGTGTGTGTGTGTGTGAGACAGCACAGAGGAGTGTTTTGGAGGTAGTGCTCAGACAGTGTGAGTCAGGAGTGTTACAGACAGCAGGGAGACGTGCGAACGCTCTTTACCGCCTTAAAATATCAGCGCTCCTAATTTAGGCCCCCGAGAAGCGCGAGGCTCATACACACATATGCTGGAGAATCTGTCGAGAGCAGGCGGGCGGGCGGCCCTGCTGCTGCTTTGCATTTTGATTTAACATTTCAGAGAACCGGCAATCTGCTCTCTCCGCTCCAGCGTCAGCGCTCGATACACCCACACGGCCGCTCGCCGCCCGCCACGCCTCAAAGACCCCCACACTGGCACAGGAAGTGAGGCTTTCCCCCAGGAGAGGGAGGGAATAACGACAGAAAGAAAGGTAGAGAGAGACGAGGAGACAACAGAGACAGAGAGAGAGAGAGAGAGAAAGAGAGAGAGTGGGAGATTAAAACGCATATACTTAAAGTCAGGGAGGAAAATAGAGGCAGATAGAGGAAAAAAGAGAGAGAGAAGAGAAATGAGACAAAGAAGCAAGAGTGAAAGAGGATCGAAAAAAAAGACAGGAGGAGGATGGCAGAGAGAAGGATGGAGAAGAGAAATACAGATAGAGGGAGAGTAAAAGATAGAGACTGGGAGGGATAAAGAGAGAGAGTAAAAACAAAAAGGGGAGAGAAAAGGAGGGAGAGTGTGAGAGGGAAGACAGAAAGATAAAGACAGACCTAACACTGTACTGTGTGTGTGTGTGTGTATGTGTGTGTGTGTGTGTGTGTACAGTGTGAGGACTGTGTGTGTGTGTGTGTACTATGTGTGTGTGTGTGTGTGTACTGTGTGTGTGTACTATGTGTGTGTGTACAGTGTGTGTGTGTGTGTATACAGTGTTTAAACAGTGTCTTTACAGTGTGTACTGTGTGTGTGTGTGTACAGTGTGTGTGTGTGTACAGTGTGTGTGTGTGTCTGTGTGTGTATGTACTGTGTGTGTGTGTGTATGTACTGTGTGTGTGTGTGTGTGTGTGTATGTACTGTGTGTGTGTGTGTGTGTATGTACTGTGTGTATGTGTGTGTGTGTACAGTGTGTTTAATTATGTTTGCATTAATTGTGTTTCTAGGTGTATGCCTTAAATGTGTGTGCTTTCACACCACAGGGCATTTCACTATACCAGGTGTTGGTGGGTAGGATGGTCCTCCCTCTCCCCCATCACTCAGTAGAACTGTCCTCTCTCTCTCTGGGTGTGTAGGGTGGTCCTCCCTCTCCCCCTTCACTCAGTAGAACTGTCCTCTCTCTCTCTGGGTGCGTAGGATGGTCCTCCCTCTCCCCCATCACTCAGTAGAACTGAAGCTCTTCCTGTCTGTATGTTCTGGTGTTCTGGTGTTCAGAGATGTGTCTGGATCTGTGCTGGTGGGATTGTGAGGGAGGAGAGAATCTGGAATTCCGTCCGGAATGTCGTTCTGTAATTACACTCCCTGCATTAGAATAAGGGCGTCTGTGAGGGACTCACTGCGCTGCCCCTAGTGGCACAGAGCCATATGGCGACCTGGACCACTCAGAGAGGGCTGGCAGCCTGTTCTCAGAAGGTCAAATATCAGAGTCAGAGGAGTGCAACACGCACGTACACACACACACACACACACACACACACACACACACACACACACACACACGCACACACGCACACACACACGCACACACACACACACAGTTTTTTCTTTTTAATCTGTTGCCATGGTTCATTCAGTGATGATCTTTTAAATGTGTTCTCACATTTTTCGTTCTTTCTTTCTGCTGTTTTCTCCCTCTCTATCTTTCCTTTAATTTTTCTTTCAGTCCCTTTCTCTTACTTTCCCTTTGTTAATCTCTTTCTCCATATCCCATTTACTTTTACTCTCTCAGCTTTCTTATCTCTCAGATTTCTCTCTCTCTCTCTCTCTCTCTCTGTCTGTCTCTCTCTCTCTCTCTCTCTCTCTCTCTCTCTCTCTCTCTCTCTCTCTCTCTCCTACACTTTTGTGACCTCCACAGTTTTTCACTCTCTAACATCTAAAATCAGACCTGCTGCAAAGTCAGCAAAACCATCTACAGCTTTTAAAGCAACAGTACAGACAGCACAGAGTACAGACAGCACAGAGTACCGACAGCACAGAGAACAGACAGCACAGAGTACAGACAGCACAGAGAACAGACAGCACAGAGTACAGACAGCACAGAGTACCGACAGCACAGAGAACAGACAGCACAGAGAACAGACAGCACAGAGAACAGACAGCACAGAGTACTGACAGCACGGAGAGCACAGAGAACAGACAGCACAGAGAACAGACAGCACAGAGTACTGACAGCACGGAGAGCACAGAGTACAGACAGCACAGAGTACAGACAGCACAGAGTACAGAGAGCACAGAGCACAGAGTACAGAGAGCACAGAGCACAGAGTACAGACAGCACAGAGTACAGACAGCACAGAGAGCACAGAGTACAGACAGCACAGAGTACTGACAGCACAGAGAGCACAGAGTACAGACAGCACAGAGAGCACAGAGCACAGACAGCACAGAGAGCACAGAGTACAGACAGCACAGAGTACTGACAGCACAGAGAGCACAGAGTACAGACAGCACAGAGTACTGACAGCACAGAGTACAGACAGCACAGAGAGCACAGAGTACTGACAGCACAGAGTACTGACAGCACAGAGAGCACAGAGTACAGACAGCACAGAGTACTGACAGCACAGAGTACAGACAGCACAGAGAGCACAGAGTACAGACAGCACAGAGAGCACAGAGTACTGACAGCACGGAGAGCACAGAGAACAGACAGCACAGAGTACAGAGAGCACAGAGTACAGACAGCACAGAGAGCACAGAGTACAGACAGCACAGAGTACAGACAGCACAGAGTACTGACAGCACAGAGTACAGAGAGCACAGAGCACAGACAGCACAGAGAGCACAGAGTACTAACAGCACAGAGTACTGACAGCACAGAGAGCACAGAGTACTGACAGCACAGAGTACTGACAGCACAGAGAGCACAGAGAACAGACAGCACAGAGTACAGAGAGCACAGAGTACAGACAGCACAGGGTACAGACAACACAGAGTACTGACAGCACAGAGTACAGAGTACAGACGGCACAGAGAGCATAGAGTACAGACAGCACAGAGTACTGACAGCACAGAATACAGAGTACAGACAGCACAGAGAGCATAGAGTACAGACAGCACAGAGAGCACAGAGTACAGACAGCACAGAGAGCACAGAGTACTGACAGCACAGAGAGCACAGAGTACAGACAGCACAGAGTACAGACAGCACAGAGAACTGACAGCACAGAGTACAGACAGCACAGAGAACTGACAGCACAGAGTACAGACAGCACAGAGTACAGACAGCACAGAGAGCACAGAGTACTGACAGCACAGAGAGCACAGAGTACAGACAGCACAGAGAGCACAGAGTACTGACAGCACAGAGTACAGACAGCACAGAGAACAGACAGCACAGAGTACTGACAGCACAGAGAGCACAGAGAACAGACAGCACAGAGTACAGAGAGCACAGAGAACAGACAGCACAGAGTACAGAGAGCACAGAGTACAGACAGCACAGAGTACAGACAGCACAGAGTACTGACAGCACAGACAGCACAGAGTACACAGAGTACTGACAGCAAAGAGAGCACAGAGTACTGACAGCACAGACAGCACAGAGTACTGACAGCACAGACAGCACAGAGTACTGACAGCACAGAGAGCACAGGTACAAGAGTGTATGAGAGTGCAGGCAGTACTTGGTGCTGAGGCACCACAATTTAAGGTGGAATGGAAACTTCCAGTCTAATGGTCTAATGAACAAGGGCCCAGCTTCTAGGCAAGTGTCCCCTCGGGAGCCTGAGTGTAATTGCTGCACCATTTAAGGCGGAGCAGATGATGTGAATAAGGATTGGTGAGCAGGACTGAGTGTGAAGGTGTGTGTAGGTTAGTACCGGCGCTCAGAGGGCACAGAAAGGGCACGACGAGCTCAGAGTCAGCTCAGCCTGTCGTACTGGAACGGCCCCTCCGGCGGAGTGTTAATGAGGAGCTGATAATTAGCTGATGAGCTGAATCAGCGCCGAGGCTGTGCTGGATCGGAGCGGCCGCCGGGTCACGCCGACTGATGGATGGGGCCAGCATGAGCATCAGCGAGCCGGACCCGTTACACCAGTCTCGCTGGAAAGGACGTGAAACCGTCGCTGGGGGTTCTTGTGTTAATATATGTGGGATGTAGAAAAAGACAAAAGATTTTATTGAAGGAGTGTGTCCACACCAGCTGGAACATCCGGCACCGGAGGCCGGTATATCGGAGGAATTCGGTCCGATCCTATAATGGATCTCTCTCTCCACACTGTGGAGTGATGAGTGTGTGTTTCTTCTTTTCTTCTCAGAAGCTGCTGGCAGGCATGGCTGTTACATACATCAGATCTCTCAACGACAAAATATCCTCAATTTTTAACATTTATTTGTCACCTCAGTTCACCTGCACCCATTTCTGGAGCTGTTTCTAGCTTTCAGAAAAGAGACAGGAAGTGGATGCAGGGTGTGGACTCTGAGTGTGAGTTGACCTTTAAGCGCTAACCTTAAAAGAAGAGCTTCAGTTTAAAATGGTGCATCTTAAAGGAGAACCGTCTGATCAGACCTGGTACTCAAGCTCTTGGTAGTGATGTTGAAAGTGCAGTTTGTAAAATCAGCAGTAAACTACAGTAACTGCTGAAAACGAGAGACAAAAACTTTGTCCTTCAGGAAGATCAGGAGAACTGTTCCTCAACAACACATTAAACATACAAGAGAGTCTGGATCTTTGGAAGGACAAGGCATGAGACAGATGTTCTGACAAAGGACAGACTGAAACATCTGGATATGTATAGACAAGACAAAGAACACTGGGATGGGGCGGAGACAAGAGCAGGACACTGGACAGGACTAGGGCAGGTCTAATACTGAGGTCACCAGAGATGATGATGATGATGATGATGATTCTTCTTCTTCTTTTACATTTACATTTGCAGCATTTATCAGATGCTCTTATCCAGAGCGATGTCCATGTCCTGATTACAGGGACAGTCCCCCCTGGAGACACTCAGGGTTCAGGGTCTTGCTCAGGGACCCAGTGGTGGTAGTGCTGGAGCTGGGATTCGAACCTGGGACCTCTTGAGCCACAGGTCCATAGACAAGAACCACCACTAGACCACCACCACCCGTTCTTTTGGCTGCTCCAACTACGTGTCTCCACAACAGATCATCCATCTCCATGTCTTCCTGTCCCTCTGCATGTCCGCTCTCACCACATCCATAGACCTCCTCTTTGTCCTTCTTCTGTCCTGGCAGCTCCATCCTCAACATCCTTCTCCTGATATACTTCTTGTCACTTCTCTCACTTTGTCTCCACACCATCCAACCTGAGCTGTCCCTCTAATCAACTCATCCCTAATCCTTTTTATCCTTGTCCTTCCCAACGCAAATGTCTGCATCTTTAACTCTGAAACCTACAGCTCCACCGCCTGTCATACGTTTTTTTTTTCTATCTCCAATACGTATAACATAGCTGGTCCCGCTACCGTCTCCAACCAATATCACATAGCTGATCTCACTACCATCCTGTAAACCTTTCCACCTGAGATTATGGTTTGGTTTTAAAAAGTTCTTTAAAGTTCCTTTAGAGAAGGTAGCAGTAGCAGTTCAGTGCAGCGCTTTGAAGTCCTTGATCAAAGAGTAAATAAAACATTTTTTGAGACATTTTTCTGCTAATTTTAGGAACATTTAACCTTTTGGAAAACTGCAGAGCAACACTTGGTGAATTCAGTAATTTAACACAGTGTACAGGAGTCTGTACTCATTTGCACTTATCAGCACCAGTGACACAACAAGGAACCCCAAGTGTTTGATCTAGAACCAACAACAAATGTTCACGTGCAACAGGTTAGCCAAATGCCGAAACACCGCTAGAATCCACAGGGACGCTAGCTGAGAGTTCTCCCTTCTCCCGTCTATTGGCTGTGTTTTGACATGCCTGGTGGTCTGATAGTTCCCATCACTAAATTCATGCCGTACTGGTGTGTGTGGAGGACGTGGGTTTATACAGTGAGATGGACTGAGATGGTTTTTAAACAGACCGGGATGTTGTGTGATTCCACGGAAGCTGGTCCCTCATCCAGGTGCTAATAAACTCCATAAGTCAGGCCGTTTCCCAGAACACACGCTAATCACACGGCGAGGAGTCGGAGGCTTTCTCTGGGAAAACCCCGCCCACAGCAGCTGGGCAGTGCAAACAGCGAGTTTACTCTGCATCAACAACACCGTCTCCTGAGCTCAGCCGGCTCTCTGAGCCGCTGCTTAACGGAGATCAGCGTTAAAGGGCCCGCGCGGCTGAAAAAACAGCGCAGCGTTTTGAGATAACTCCGGATACAATGTTGTATATATGAGTTTAGAGATAAATATATAATATATAATAATATAAGCACCAGTCACCCCTCATACTGTTACTAACCTGCAAAAACAAGCTCTTCTGAAATCACGATGGCTGTGATGTCACAAACAAGAGCCATTTGGAAGCCTGTCCTTTCTGTGTTTTAGCCCCTCCCATCCAGCTGATAACAGATTAACTTGCTTGTTCAGTGCGTTAGTCCTGTTTTAGTCCTGCGTTAGTCCCGGTTTAGTCCCACCCATTCACCACTTTGCAAATTAAGCCCCTCCCATTCAGTATAAGGTTGTTTATACCCACCCATTTTGCCTTCAGTAGTTTAGCCCCGCCCATACAGCCTACAGCAGCGTAGCCTCGGCAATTCCTGTTGCTGTGATATGGAGTGTTGTTCCTGCAGACAGCCTGTAAGAGAATCACCGTGGAGAATGTGGGAGGTGATTAAACAATGTGCAACAGAGAAATACAGGAGACAAACAGGACATGAGCTTTGTCCTCGTTCATCCTGGCTTTTCTCCAGAAACAGATCACCTGACGGAGGGACAGAAGAGGGACACACTGCACATCACTACACACTAAAACGGGGGTTTCTGATAAAGTGGCCAGTCTGGATGTGTTTCTGATAAAGTGGCCAGTGATGGGTGTCTGTTAAATTGGTCCAGAAGGGGGTTTCTGATAATGTGGCCAGGCTAATGTAGTTCTGATAAAGTGGCCAGCTGTGGATCTGCTCATGTTAATAATTTATTTCCTAATAACGGATTGATTATGTGGTCGGGCTGGTGAGTGTGTGTGTGTGTGTGTGTGTGTGTGTGTGTGAGATTAATCCAGATGTGCTGTTCTGGTTTACAGACAGAATTTAATGGGTGTAATTGGGCCCGCAGGGTCACTTTACCGCAAAATAACGGTTTCAATCAGGCCGACTGGTGGAATGTAGCGAATATATAAATATATATTTCTGTTTTTTTATTGTGTGTGTGTGGAGGATGCAAGGCTAAAGCGATGGTGTCCGTGAGTGGATGGATGAGCGGAGCGTCTGGGTTCTGGCCTTGGCCGTGTTATTGGGGGGGATATTGGCTGCCGGCTGTGTGATGAGATCTCCCCCAGCGTGTGTTTGGTGATGGATTGCTCTGCCTTCCAGGTTTGAGCTCGGCAACGCCCCAATATTCTTGCAGAATGGAGTGACAGGCAATATATAACCCATCAGTTAGGGCCCGCCGCACACACTAAACTTCTCGTTTTTTGCCCCCCCCACCAGTCTGGAGGGCCAGGCTGGAAATTTTGGACCGCTTCTGAAAAAGAGTTTCCCGGCTTTAAACATTCAGAGAACCACTAATACAATTTACATATCAGTTTTATCACCACTCTTCATCAGAAATAAACTGTTTCTGTTGAAACTTTAGGGCTGAAATATGCAAATTAGCCTGCACCCATAAATTGGGTGGCGTGTATTTTGACTCCTTCAGAAACCACTTCAGGCTGAAACTCTACTTATAACTGAGTGGGCGGAGCTAAGCTGCCATTGGCTGATATACAAGCTGTTTTTGGGATTTTGTGTCGGTGCATGGGGAATAGGTACGGGGTGAATTGTTCACTAAATTGAGCTGAATTATTAAAAAACCTGATATGGGCCCTTTAATATAAATATTCTAGCTCTGGGCGGGGCCACTTCATTGTGATTTTAGTTTTTTTCTTTCACTTTCCTCTGCTACATGATAGTGTTATTCTGTTGCCGCTGATTAGACGAGATGTTATTTTACCCAAAATGTGATTGAAAGTGACTATTAGTAATCGTGATTACAGTAAAGCACAACCAAATACCTCCTCTGTATTTAACACTCACACCCCGTCCAGCAGGGGGCAGACATATCCAGCACTGATGGGGACGGTACCTAGAAAAAGAGCTCACATGACCTGGAGCAGCGGTGGCCTAGTGGTGGTGGGGAGTCGCTCCGGATCGGAAGATTGTGGGTTCGACTCCCTCACCAGCAGGTTGCCCTGAGGTACCCTTGAGCAAGGCACCGTCCCCGCCACTGCTCCCCAGGCACTTTCAATAGCTGCCCCCTGCTTTGTGGTGCATGTGCGTGTGTGGGGGTGAAATGCAGAGGTGTAATTTCGTAGTGGTTCACTGTGTGCTGTTTCACAATTACAAGAATAGTCACTTTCACTTTGCCTGAATAGAAAAGGAAGCTCCTAATAATTCTGCACACCTTGATAGATGACTGTTCAGGTGAATCTGTGTTCAGGAAAATAGCTGACCAGATAAATGTGTTCAGGTGATTCAGCGTTCGGGTGATTCAGTGTTTGGGTGATTCTGTGTTCGGTTGATTCTGTGTTTAGATGACTCAGTGTTCGGGTGATTCAGTGTTCAGTTTATTCAGTGTTTAGGTGATTCAGTGTCCGGGTGATTCAGTGTTTAGGTGACTCAGTGTTTGGGTCATTCAGTGTACGGGTGATTCAGTGTACAGGTGATTCAGTGTACGGGTGATTCAGTGTATGGGTGATTCAGTGTTCAGTTTATTCAGTGTTTAGGTGATTCAGTGTTTGGGTGACTCAGTGTACGGGTGATTCAGTGTACGGGTGATTCAGTGTATGGGTGATTCAGTGTATGGGTGATTCAGTGTACGGGTGATTCAGTGTATGGGTGATTCAGTGTATGGGTGATTCAGTGTACGGGTGATTCAGTGTACAGGTGATTCAGTGTATGGGTGATTCAGTGTTCAGTTTATTCAGTGTTTAGGTGACTCAGTGTTTAGGTGACTCAGTGTACGGGTGATTCAGTGTACGGGTGATTCAGTGTATGGGTGATTCAGTGTAC
>CM029367.1:33166880-33169380 GCA_017165825.1 Hepsetus odoe
TCTCTCTCTCTCTCTCTCTCTCTCTCTCTCTGTCTCTCTGTATCTCTCTCGCTCTCTCTCTCTCTCTCTCTCTCTCTGTATCTCTCTCTGTCTCTCTGTCTCTCTCTGGGTTTGTCTCTCTTTTTCTCTCTGTCTCTCTCTTTTTCTCTGTTCTTATATTTCTACATATTTTTTCCTTTTCTTTCTCCGTCTCTCTTTCTCTTCTCTTTGTCTGTCTTTCTCTCTCCACTTATATTTTTCTCTCCCTCTTCCTCCTTCCTTCTCTTTTGCTGTTTCTCCCTCTCTCTCTCCCTCTCTCTCTCCCTCTCTCTCTCTCTCTCTCTCTCTGATAGGAGAATAACCTGGTTCCCCTGTGGCTCGCGGCCGTGATGAGGGCAGATTACTGGCTGATTGTGGGGGATGAGCGAGGGAGGCTGATGGAGGGAGGGAGGGGAGGAGGGATGGAGAGAGAGAGGGAGCGTAGCTGCAGACGAGTCTCCAGCGCTGTGGCCTGTCAGCCCCGAGTTCACAGGGCTAATTTATTCTCCGGGCTGTGGGGCTCCACCGCTCACCATTCCTTCCCCTCTTTTATTCCCCCCATCACTCCTCTGTCCTTTCATTTATTTCTTTATTTTTAGAACCTGTTTTTGTGCTCCTTTCTTTCTCTCTGCAGCAAGGCTCTGTTTTCACTTGTATTCTCATTGGCATCATTTTTTACATCAGCCAGAACATTAAAACCAAACTCCTCTCCCTCTGATCAGTCTTATTAAAATCTTCATAATCTTAATAATAATCTTAATACATCTTAATAACAAATAATCACTTCCTTTCATTTTTAACTCCACACACAGGAGGATGCTCTGATGTGAGACTTGCAGGCAAAATCCGATGATGTTGTTTCACCTGATGTCGTCCAAACGCAATGATTTCTTCAAATTTAGTTCAAAATCTCTCTCAGATATAAACTTCAGTCCAAAGCTAAAGTTGTTTTCTCATGAATTTCTGTGAATTCGTTTCTCGCTTTGACTGAAGATCAAGTGAAGCTTCTGTTCGGTTTAATATCTGATGCTCCTTCTTGTTTTGGGACGGTGTGGGTCTACTGTTTGGGACGAGGCCTCATAATCGGGAGGCTGTGGCTCAGGTTGCCCTGAGCTTCCCTTGATTAAGGTTCCGTCCCCATCACTGCTCCCTGGGTGCTGGATATGTCTGCCCTCTGCTGGACGGGGTGTGTGTGTGTGTGTGTGTGTGTGTGTGTGTTAAATACAGAGGATGTGTTTGGTTGTGGTTCACTGTGTTTCAGTTTCACTTTCAGTTTAAGATCAAATTTCAGAATGTTTTGTGCGTCATGTTCTTTCTAGACGAGGAGCGCGGGATGATTGATGCTGAGGATTTGATATTCTGATGTTTGCAGAAACATTTGTGTAGAATGTTTAGATAATTATTATTATTATTACTGTTGTTATACTATTACTAAGGGCAGTGGTGGTCTAGTGATTAGCGAGTCGCCCCAGATTGGAAGATTGTGGGTTCAATTCCCTCACTAGTAGGTTACTCTGAGGTACCCTTGTGCAAGGTACCGTCCCTGTCACTGCTCCCCGGGCGCTTTCGATAGCTGCCCCCTGCTGCACGTGTGTGTGTGGGTGAAACGCAGGGTTGAATTTCGTTGTGTTGTGCTGTGCTGCGTTTCACAATGACAAGGGTAGTCACTTTCACTTCACTTTCATAATGCTATTAAAAAAATGAATAAATGGTTAAAAATCCTAAAGAGTGAAAACAGCAGCTAAATAGCAATTATAATAATAATAATAATAATAATAATAATAATAATGTTATGGGGATGACAATGAAGAAGATGAAAAAAATCCCATTATTATTATTATTGTTGTTGTTGTTGTTGTTGATAAGAAAAGGAAGAACAGTGTTGTTTATCCTGAATAGATTGTGATCAGTGTATTGATCCCTGATGGGAATGGAGGTGCTGGAACAGTAGGAGTTTTATCTCCCATTTAGCCGATCAATAAAGAATTAAAACTTCAATAAAAGAAATGAAACAAAGTATAAATCTGGGGATTCAGGCGGCGCTGCAGTGTCGACAGGAACCGGCCGGAGTTCTGATCCGGAACAGAGTGAGAAGCTGCTGTGGGTCTGATAGACGATGGGATTAGAGCTTGATTATGAGTCAGCAGCATCTGTACACACACACACACACACACACACACACACACACACACACACACAAGCGCCACAATCAGCATGGGACACGCAAGCCCTCGCCATTAAGCGCACCTGCCACCCCCAATCAGTGTCAATGGCTGTCAGGACCCAGCACACAGACACACGCACACACTCACACTCACACACACACACACACACTCACACACACACACACACACTCTGTCTGATTTCACCGCTGTCTGTCTTCACTCTTGAGGATTTTTTGCGCCTCAATCAGCCGGACTGATGCTGCAACTGCAGCTCTAATGTAACAATGGTTGCAGTCAGAGTGTAACTGTGGTCAGGG